>JAVJIF010008565.1:0-103996 GCA_038442645.1 Agave tequilana
ATATATATTATATATATATATATATATGAGAAAAATGTATATCAGCCCGCGGGCTGAGAGTACTCTCTCAGCCTGCGGTGACGTGGCTCAATTTGTCACCTCACTGACTTGCGGCCCGCTTTTAGGGAGAAGTTAAATTACCAAATACCCCTTATGATAACTTTTCTTATTGTTTATTATTATTTTCCCCCCTTTTATTTTGCGCTCTTTATAGGATATAAATTACTTTTCGCCTTATTTCTTTACCTCTTTTTGAAAGATGTAGTTTCTCCTTTTCAGCCTGGGATAAATTTTTTTTGAAAATATAAAACTCTTTCAGATCAATGTTTTCAGCCTGCGATAAAATTCTACTTTATAGTTTAATTTTTTTGTATATAATGTAGTCAGAGTATTTGGTCGCATTGTACATTTAAACTGCGACCTTAGTCAAAGTCTTTGGTCGCAGTGTACATGGTGAAATGCGACCAAGGTCGCAGTGTGTTATTGATAAAGATAGCCAGCAACTGCAATCTAGGGTTGCATTACATGGACTGCGACTTTGGTCGCAGTACGTTAAGTAATTATTTTTTTTGAATATAATGTAGTCAGAGTCTTTGGTCGCATTGTACATTTAAACTGCGACCTTAGCCAAAGTCTTTTGTCGCAGTGTAAATGGTTAAATGCGACCAAGGTCGCAGTGTTGTTATTGATAAAGATGGCCAGCAACTGCAATCTAGGGTTGCATTACATGGACTGCGACTTTGGTCGCAGTACGTTAAGTAAGTGTTGTTTTATTAAGTGTTGTTTTTGGATTAAGTCATTTTTGAATCTAAATGAAAAATGAAAAGTTGTCTGTTGTCTGATGCGACTTGGAGTCAGTCCGTGAGACGCGACCTGTCATAAGATTTTATGAGATCTTTTAACGTCAAGTCTATGTTGACGAACCCCCACCATTCGTTGTTTCCCGAAGCGGTTGTCTACGCGTCGGTTCTTCATTGGGTTTAGGCGTTAATGTCTTTTAATGCCAAACCGGCGCTGGCGGTTGGAGACCATTAATGCCGACGATTCTGATTAATGAACCATTAATTATGGTTATTATGGGCTGCCTATAAATAGGGCTCACCCTCTCCCTTTAACAGTCCATAATTAGACTGTTTTCTTTCGAGAGCAATTGCTCTGAGAATTTCCGTCTTCTTCAGAGTCTCTAACAGGGGCCTGCCTCAGGATGAAGATGACCCTATTGACGAACTTGATCGATGTTCGTCCACAAGGGAAGAAGTCATAGACCTCATCGTCCACAAGGGAAGAAGTCATGGTCCTCGTCGTTCACAAGGGAAGAAGTCATGATCCCTGACGAGGACTTAATCCTCACCGAGATCTGCTCTGACTTGATGCACCAGTCAAGCTTGCTGGTAACGGATGGTCAGAGTGGGTATGGCGGCAGGGGATGTGGTGGATATAGTGGTGGGTAGCATTCCCTGTGAGGTCTCAAAACCTCCTCTCTTACCCCAGAAGTGACATCGAGGAAACTCCATGCTCACTGGATAACCTTCTGGTGAAGAGATGTTCATAAACGAAAGATTCTGCTGCCACCAGACCTCCAGGAGAAGATTGCTCTTAGTAGTCAACAAGGGCTCTTCTGGCTTTTGATGTTTTGTCTTCTTGGATACTTTGATGTTTAGTCTTCTTTGTAACACTCAATCTTATTGATTCTGCTGCCACCAGACCTCAAGAAGAAGATTTCTCTTAGTCAACAAGGGATTTTTTGATGTTTAGTCTTGTGGCTACTTTGATTTTTAGTCTTCTTTGTAACACTCAATCTTATTGATTCTGCTGCCACCAGACCTCAAGAAGAAGATTGCTCTTAGTCAACAAGGGATTTTTTTGATGTTTTAGTCTTCTTTTGTACTGCTGTATTTGTAACACTCAATCATATTATATAAGAGATCGTTTTGTATCATTTGCACATGCCTGGAGATAAATGCCTGGACATAAATAAAAAGCATATTTTTTTTTTTTAATAAACTACGAACTTTTTCGCAGCCATGCATTGCAAACAAAACAACTATGATCATAGATGACACTGCGACCAAGGTCGCATAAGATACATTGCAAACAGTAACTACTGTGACCAGGGTCGACACTGCGACCAAAGACTGCGACTAAGCAACTGTTGCGGTGACGTGTCACATCGTCGCAGTGTTGTTGTTGATTAAGACTAAAAACCAGCAATAGCGACCAAGATTGGAGATTATTTTTTTAAGACTGCGGCCATCAACTGCGACCAAAGTCGCAGTGTTGTTGTTGATTATTTATAAAGACCACCAACTGCGACCAAGGTCGCAGTGATGTTGTTGATTAAGAGTAAAGACCAGCAACTGCGACCAAGGTCGCTGTGTATTTTATTAAGACTAAACAGCAACAACTGCGATCAAGGTCGCAGTTATTTTATTAAGACTACGGTCAGAAACTGCGACCAAGGTAGCAGTGTTGTTGTTGAGTAAGACTAAAGTCCAGCAACTGCGACCAAGGTCGCAGTGTATTTATTAAGTCTGCGTCCAGCAACTGCAACCAATGTCGCAACCTTTCATTTTAAAAATTTTTAAGGGGTGAAGTAATATAATTATTAACTGCGACCAAGGTCGCAGTGTTGTTAAGGATAAAGATGGTCGCAGTGTACATGGTTAAATGTGACCAAGGTCGCAGTGTTGTTGTTGATAAAGATGGCCAGCAACTGCAGTCTTAGGTCGCTTTACATGGACTGCGACCTTGGTCGCAGTACGTTAAGTAAGTGTTTTCCTTTAGATTAACATGCATAGCGACCAAGGTCGCCGTGTTCTTATTTTATTAAGTGTTGTTTGGATTAAGTCATTTTTTTGAATCTAAATGAAAAATGAAAAGTTGTCTGTTGTCTGATGCGACTTGGACTCACTCCGTGAGACGCGACCTGTCATAAAGATTTTATGAGATCTTTTAACGTCAAGTCTACGTTGATGAACACGCACCATTCGCTGTTTCCCGAAGCTGTTATTATGGGTGCCCATAAATAGGGCTCACCCTCTCCCTTTAACAGCCCAATTAGACTGTGTTCATTTGAGAGCAATTGCTCTGAGAATTTCCGCCTTCTTCAGAGTCTCTAACAGGGGCCTGCCTCCATGGATGAAGATGACCCTATGCACGAAGAAGACCAAGAGCTTGATTGTCCTTTTTCAGGTTCGCTGGGCCTGTGGGAGAATATTTTGGCCGGTGAACTTGATCGATATTCGTCCACAAGGGAAGAAGTCATGGTCCTCGACGTCCACAGTTTTTTAATACACGGGACGTCAATAACACCACTGCTCTTATTCAACAAGGGCTCTTTTGATGTTTAGTCTTCTTGGTTCTTTTGATGTTTAGTCTTCTTTGTACTGTTATATTGTAACACTCAATCTTATTGTATAAGAGAGCGTTTTGTATCATTTTCCCATGCTGGAGATAAATGCCTGGACATAAATAAAAAGACCTCAATAACAACACTGCTCTTAGTCAACAATGGCTCTTTTGATGTTTAGTTTTCTTTCTACTGCTATATTGTAACACTCAATCTTATTTATAAGAGATCGTTTTTTATCATTTTCACATGCCTGGAGATAAATGCGTGAAAATAAATAAAAAGCATATTTGTTTTTTAATAAACTACGACGTTTGGTCGCAGTCATGCATTGCAAACAAAACAACTTGGACCAGAGACCACACTGCGACCAAGGTCGCATAAGACTACAGTGCAAACAGAAACAACTGCGACCAGGGTCGACATTGCGACCAAAAAAACTGTGACCAAGGTTGCAGATTATTTTTTTTAAGACTGCGTTCATCAACTGCGACCAAAGTCGCAGTGTTGTTGATTATTTATAAATACCACCAACTGCGACCAAGGTCGCCATGTGATGTTGTTGATTAAGAGTAAAGATCAGCAACTGCGACCAAGTTCGCTGTGTATTTTATTAAGACTAAACACCAACAACTGCGATCAAGGTCGCAGTTTATATTATAAAGACTACGGTCAGAAACTGCGACCAAGGTAGCAGTGTTGTTGTTGATTAAGATTAAAGACCAGCAACTGCGACTTGGTCGCATTGTATTTTAAGTCTGCGTCCATGGTCGCAGTATTTCAACCAATACATAGTAGTAAAAAAATGTAATTCACACAAATAACTTTAGAAAACAGATTTATATATATTTAAAAAGAAAACAAAATACAATTTTTTAACTTCTAATCGTCGTCATCACCATAGTAATCAGATTCGTCGTCAAGAGTCATGCTTTCGTCTTCTGTATCGCTTTCGTCTTCTGTCTCTTCCTCCTCTTCAGGTACAGTCTCATCGTCGCTTTCTTCCTCTTCATGTTTGTGTTTTGGTTCATCAATGAACTCCCAGAAAGGGTCGTCTGTATCAAGCTCAGATTCTGACCCATAGCGAGACATTGTTTCAGAACTAAACATAAAATCATCATTTGATGATTGGCTTCTTTCCGGTGAAGACGGTGGTGATGGTGAAGACATTTTTTGAATGTATTTTCGGAACAGTGAGAGTAACGAGTTTGAGCAAAAAATAACTTAGTATGTTTTTAATCCTTTGCTCATGACCCTTTATATGTATTTAATCCCGGAATTCCAAAGGTTTAAGCTCTCGGACCCGTGAATATCTCTCAAATATATTTTCTATCTTTTCCCAAAAATTGTATACTTCCTAGGTGACTGTTCAGTTATCCAAAACAGTTTAAAAGTTAATACACTATAACTTTAAATTACTTTGAACTCCAAAACAGTACATTATTGCGACCAAAGTCGCATTGGGAACTGATAAATGATTAACTGCGACCATAAATTGCATCCGTAGTAGGATTGCGACTATGGTCGCAGTGTTTAAGAGCAGCAGTCGCAGTTTGGATATGTAATTAAAAGAGCTTATAAGTTAATATAGTGAGAAAGAGACCTTACAAAAAAAATAGAATTAAAAGCTTTTAAAAGAAGACAAAATATAATTGAATATCAGAAGATCAGGAAATCCTAATCCTCGTCATTATCACCATCATAAGCAGATTCATCGTCTTCATTCTTCTGCTCTTCCTCTTCATCACTTATTTCCTCATCATCTTGCTGGTTTTGAGGTTTTTTTGTTCACCGATGAACTCCCAGAATGGATCGTCTCTATCAAGCTCTTCGTCTGACCCGTTGCTAGGAAGCGAGCCTACAGCATCAGAGGACATGCTTTCATCAAGCATGTCTCCGTCAAGTGGCAGAGGAATAATGTCTTCTTCACTAACCCACATGAAAAATTCATTATCATCATGAATAGGAGGATCAGTTATACATTATTTGATGTAGTGAGATAGTCAAAAGGAGTGAAGTCCAGACTGATATCAGATTCACTAGAATATCCTAAAGACAAAGGACCGGTGGGGGATTGATTGAAGTTGAATTCTGAGTGTTCAGAGGAAGAAGATGGGGAAGACATGATTCAAGAATGAATTTTTTTTGGAAGTTTTTGAAATCAAATTGAAAAGGAAGAGCAAAATTATAGTTTTTTAGGTATGAGGTAATATATTAGTTACAAGCATTATATAAAGGTCAATATTGTGGAAGAACATGAATAGTAATAATAATTGTTACAGGTGAGGGTTGAGTATGGTAGGAAGTGGTAAAAAAAATTAAATATTTAATTGAAGATTTATTGCTGGAGAATCCGAAGTACAAATTAACTTTTTATAGAATTGTTTGGCTATATCTTTAGATTACGTATGGTGCACATCTTTCCTTTCTCGAGATTAACATTAGTGCATCTCTTTTTTTTAGACTGGTGTTGTATCACGGTAGATATAATATTAATTACTTCTTTTACATAAGGCATGAGAAAGAAGATTGCGAATTTGGTCGCAGTACCGAAGGAGGTCGCATTGCTATGCGATAGCATTTTTTGTCTTGTATTCTTTATTCTGTATTAAGTCTGCGACCATGGAATGTTTTTTTACTTTTGAATGCTAGAAGTCGCAGTCGTCATTTAAAAGGGGTATTTTTGTCATTTTGATTCACGATTGTTTAGGCGGGATTTTTTGATTTTTTTGTGGCGCCCACACTCTGCGACCGATGTGTGGCCTATATTCAGCCACGTCCCGCAGGCTGAGAAACTCTCTCAGCCCGCAGGCTGAGGTACAGTAAGCCCTATATATATATATATATATATAATATATATATATATATATATATATATATATATATATATATATATATATATATATATATATTTGTGTCCTTCCAAAAGGATTGGGCCCGAATCCTTCCAACTCAAATACAACCCTCCAACATTCGAATACAAGATCCATTCTGTTAAAGTTGATCTATATTATTTCAAGTATCTATAAACAAAATCAAGTGTTTTGAATACTTTTTGCGCATCTATCAAGTGGCGCAAAATGGACGGCCGAAAGTAGTGAGTTGGTTAGATATATGTCTTTAGACATACAAATTCTCAATCCGGCCATTTGATTATGATCTAAACATTTAAAAACCCCTACAAACCAAATTTTTGTTAGGTTTCAAATGTTTACACTGTTAAACTAACCAATTCCCTATTTAGGCTGTTTGTTTTTCCCCCTTTAGATCTTTAATCAGTAGATCTAAATATTGATTATTCAAACAAAATCCCACACATGCAGTAGGCTCTATATCAAGATCAAATAAAAGGAGGGATTTAGGCATACTTAATTTCATCACGGAGGCGACGTTGAAAGTAGCACGATCTCGACACTTGTGGATGATGAAGGGGATTCTTCTTTCCAAGCAGCAAGTTCCCTTCTTGATTCTTAGAGGAGATGAGAAGCCTCCAAGAGAGAGATTTGGTCATGATGATGAAGAGGAAATCCTACCCATGATATATATAATATTAAAGAATCCTAATTCAACTCATTATAGATTTAAGCCCTTGATTAATAATACGAGTTTCACACGTGTAAATGTGTCACCCCTGCTTCTAAAAAAATACTGTAACAGGAACGCAACGAGAGTCGGCGACGCATATACGTGACGAAAAAATCCCACACGTATATATGCTAAGCCTCAGTATAAGGAATAAACACAATATACGCATAAATCCCAACTTAAATATGTACAAAATTACTGCAAAAGGGTCGATAATCATGATGGTATGGAAACAAGGATAGAGAAGGAAGCAGAGACAAAAATAATAAAGATAAGTACGAGTAATAAAGGTAACGAGTCTCCTATTAATATCTCTAAAAACATCAAATACTACGAAATTTCTAAACTCCAACCTGAATAAGCAACCTCAGGATCGTCAGAAAACGACTTAATGAGTAGTAAAATGAAGTAAGCAGTAATAATATACTATAATAGTATTACGATCACGATAACATATAATACATGACTTAATAACAGTAATATATTATAATTATACTAACAATCAGTAAATATGTTACAATTATTATATCTTCACTGTAGCATTATTAAAGCCTAGCATGTTACAAAAAATATTCTCTCTATAATGTTATAGAGTACATTATTAAAACAATAACGATGCTAAAAAACGATGCCAATACGCACTGTAAAGCAGCCTATACAACTAAAGCACCAGTACACGTTCTTGTCAACGTCACATCCTAATTCCTGCCATCTCGTCTCCCTTAGTGATAGATCCATCAAATTCAACTTGAGATGAGCAGTCAGAAAGTTTCACCTAACATTAAACAAAGTCCAGAGTCCAGACTTTCAGGTCTTCAAACTAACAGACACCCCTAAATCACACCAGAGGTACAGTCGTGACCTCCTCACTGCCAAGTTTCCATCAAGTTCCCATAATTTAGATCATAAACAAAAAAGTAGCCTCCACTATTTTCTCTACAAGAAAAGCTTCATCACAAAAATTTAGCATTTTGCCCTTTCCTGCAACTGCCAACTTCCTATAGAAAATGTATAATATAGAATATGCAGCATATAAGAGTGGTACAAAGAACATGATTCTAGACCACACACACACACACACACACACACACAAAAAAAAAAGAAAGAAAGAAAAAACATTCTACACAATCAACCAAAATAAGACAAAAAACAATCAACCAAATTAACTAACCTGCCTCAAATTCTTCCGGTGCGCCAAAACCCATGTTTGTAGTCCTAAGATTTATATCTCAAGCTTTTGGTGGGTCTATGAAATCAAACAATAGGCAGAAAAGACCATATGGGTAGGCCAAGCAGGGTGATCAAACATATGAGTAATTACATGCATAAACATGACACTTCTCGGAAATATTCAATATGTCTCAAACACTTCAAGTGTGTCCTCAATTTCATAATACATTAACTTTGGACACTTAGCGGACACATTTTGACATTACTTGGATGTGTTGTTCATACCAAGATGGTGTTATTTTTTCATATTTCCTAATAGAGATTAAAACTTAAAGATATTATAATACTTGTTTTGCATAAAAATATAACTATAGATATACATATACATACAAACATACAAAAAGAACTTAGACGTGATATAAACACGCATACTCATATATACACATAAAACACAGACTCAATATACACATAGAAGAAGTGACATACATTATAAGATATTCAGCATGAGGATGACGATGAAGAGCATTATCAAGTTGTAACAGTTTATGAAAAGTTTATCTTCTCATATGTAAAGAATTACATAGGGAAAAAAAATAAAGGTACAAAATCCAAGGTACAAGATCCTCAAATTCAAGTCCACATACGCAACGAAATAATGTCTCAATTGTCTTTAAGGGTATGAATATCCAAATCCAAAGATATAACTTAATGAAAATATTCATTGGACTCACAATAGAACTGAAGGGATCTCATGGTTATGTTCTCGTACTCCACCTTACAAGCATAAACATGGGTTGGAATTGTACAGGATGATTTCAGCATTGAACCAAAAGTTGGTTTTTCACTCTTCTTCTCTTATTCACCACTTTTTACCTTTGTATTCTAGTTCATCACAACAAGCTTTCTCTAATTGAGCTTCTCTAATTGAGCTTTCTCTCGACTTGTGTACAGTTAGGACTTAGGACGGTAGATAACACCTTCACATTGTTCTGAAACATGGGCAATTTAGCTTTGTGGGTGTCGAGTCTCTTAATTGTCAAATGTTGCACTGAGCATAAATGGAGTTGTTACTGTCAGTAAGCATGAACAGAGCTATGTTAAGAATAAGAAAGATGAACCTTTTAATGTTATAGAAAGAGGTCAAGAACTGACTTGTCCTTCATTGTTAGAGTTGTTTTAACTGTCAAAATTTAATACAACCACAACCTCCCAATCCTCCTAAAGTAATGGAAATAAATCCACAAAAGCTTTTCCAGATCATCCATAATAAAATCACAGACCTGAATACACAGAAGAAAGATGAAAGAGTAGAGTAAATAGTAGGTTTAGTTGAAGACTTTCAGAGCAACACCTATACATGCAACAGATCTAAAAACTAAGTTAGACTAGTCCAGAGTTTCATTGTGATGGTTAAGAAAAGAGATCAACTCCAAGCAACTGATAATGTCAGTGTTCTTAAAGAATTGGATAAGTGGGCTAAAATATGTGTAGTTCCTCAAACAAAATTCCTGAATTATCAATTATCATCTAATGTTAACAAGTTGACACATCAAAAAATAAGGAAATTAAAGAATATGAGAGAAAATGATGCATAAAGTCATGTAGAGAAAGAAAATCCAAGTTTATCAGCCTCAAAATCATTCTTATTATTTGGAATATGTAGAAGATTGAATACAACAAAAGTAACATTGAATAACAATAAGCTCCTAAAATTCCTCGCTGATTCGTGCTAGAACATCAAAAAGTTAGTAGAACATTGGACTACAAACACCTCTAATAAGGTCCTCGTCAAAAAATAAAACAAGATACCAAGCATAACGGATATAGGAAGAGCTGGTAAAGCTTTACGATAAAATGCTAAAAGTAAAAGAGTGATACTGAGTCCAGCGATGATAGCAAGATAACAAGCATACACTGTCGTGAAATCATAAAGGGCAGCTCTCCCGACCAAAACACTGTAAAAGATGAAGTCTCCTAAGCCGAGCTTGATCGCCCCGGATGACCCTAACCCAATCCCTTCAATACCCTCCTCTTCTCCCCATTCTACTTGCCTCCTATCAATCAATGGAACTTGTTGGTCAGATCCTTCCTCATCAATAACCAACCTTGTCTCCCGCAGCAATCCCCCTGACAAATCATCAGAATTAGATCTCAAATCGGTCCCAAGATCCCTTCTTTCAGTTGAAGCATTCGAGCTACGACTTTGGTTCGCTCCAATATCTCTCCTTTCCATCAAAGAATCTGAATTATGAATCGGGTCCCTACTTTCAATCAAATCATTGGAATTATTAGAAACTGAATTACTCTCAGAGCTCCCCGTTTCTCTCCACACCCTCCTCCTCGAAGTAGAAATCGGCCGAGGCTCCACCGGCCTGGCCTCATAGACCAGAGCCGGTATCTCCTCATCTCTCGAAATTGCCAGCTCCACCAAAAGCCTCAATGGCCCGCCGGGCAACAGAACAGCAGCAAGATCATACAATGCCATAGCAACCAGCAGCGCCCAAGTGGTCCACTCGGGCAGCATCGTGAAGCAATAAGCAACCAGCACCCCAATAACCACCAGATACCCCTGCGTCACAAGAATAGGCATTCTCACCAAGAACACAGCCATGACTCCGACCACCGAGAAATTGATCAGAACCACCAGGAAACTGATGACGTCGAGGGCTAAGCCGAAGCGGGTGATGAGAAGCAAGCAGACCTCGCCGCCGAGGAAGAGGAGGACGACGAAGGATGAGAAGGCCATGTAGGACTTGAGGAAATTGGTGAAGCGGAAGTAGAAGAGGAGGACGAGGAGGAAGGTGAGGACGGTGAGGACGGCGACGAAGGCGAGGAGTTGAAGACGGCGCCTTTGAGCTTGTCCCAGAGGGAGTCGGAGGTGGACTCGGAGTAGGCGATGGTGGCGATGGAGGTTAGGGTTTGTGGGGGGGAGTCGCCGCCGGAGGAAAGGGCGGTGACGAGGAGGACGACGATGAACATGCAGGTGGAGACAGGTGCGATGATGCGGATAATCTCCTCGCCGAGGGTTGAGAGGACCGTGTTTGCTGGGGCTGATTTGGGTCCGCCATTGGAATTGGAAATTAGGGTTTTTTTTTCTATTTGGGGATTTTTGCGGGGGTGAGGCAGAAAATGAGACGCCGGAGATAAGCTACGCTGTCCGAAATTTCTGCTGGATGTTTGCTGTTAGGGACTTGGGATTCAAGTAATAACTAGTATACTGTATTTGCGGCCGATTTAAAGTAAGGCACAGTTTGAAAAAAATAATAACTAATATACTGTGTTTGCGTAAAAAATCAACAGAATTTCATCAACGAAAAAGCGGAAGGAGGTGGGTGTAGGAAGGAGAGGGGAGGAGAGGAAGAGGGAAGACGGATGGACAAGAGTTTGCGAATGAGTCACAGGAAAAAACCTCTTTAGATTGATTTTAACTAGATCTAAGATGTATAAAAAAATAAAAAAAACTTAAATAATACAGCCGAAGATATATTATAAGAGAAAATAATACTATGTACGTATTTTTTCACTAACTTTATTTTCTTTCAAATTGCTACTCTAAATATTTTTTTATTAAGGGTTTTTGGCGTATACACCTTTCAGATTTTAGATTTTTGCTTATTTACCCCTAAAAACTAGGGGTGGCAATTGGGTCGGGTCGGGTCGACCCGACCCAATTACTGCTCGACCCATATAATAATCGGGTCGGGTCGACCGGACCCGTTTATTATATGGGTCAAAAATTCAGACCCAGACCCGACCCAGACTTAATCGGGTCGACCCGACCCGACCCATTTGACCCGATTATTAAGCCTTAAATACAATTTCTTTACGCTATTTTACTAAATTGTTTGGTGATATGGTTGGTCATCACACTAAACTCATACACTAGAGGTCACATGTTCGAAATTGGGCCCACGCATATTTTTTGACAATTTAATTTAGGTCAAGGGGAGGAGGCGGTGGGTTCGGGTCGACCCGACCATTTAATAAGCGGGTCAGATGGGTCAACCCGATTACGACCCAAACCCAATTAGCCCAAACCCATACCCGCTAACTCCGGGTCGGGTCGGGTCTGACAGGTCGCGACCCGTCTGCTAGGGGTGAGCATCGGTCGGTTCGGTTTTTGCTAATTTTTTCAAAACCGAATCGAACCGATTAGACTTAGTAACCGAACCGAACCGAACCGACTCAATTCGGTTCGGTTTTTTCGGTTTTTTCGGTTAGGTTCATATATTTTCATCATTCTTGCATTTTTAATAACCATTATATTATCATCCTTTAAATATCCTAATCTCAAATATCCAATACCTAAATTAGAAACAAGAAAAAAACCCTAACCTTAATGTGAATTGAAAATTTCATGTTCTAAAACTTTTACACTGTATTTGAGCTCTTATATCAAATCTCACATAATTATTATTAACTTTTACTAACAAGATTACAAAAGAAAGAACTATATTAATATAAATATTATTCTCAATTATGATAGTGTACTTAACATGGCTTTCACATATTCAATATAAAATGTGATATTGCTAGAACTAATGAGATAATGTTCCACCTGTTTTTTTATGAACTATATGATTCACTAAATTGAATTTGAGTGGGGTAATACATAGGGTGAGAAGTTCGGTTCGGTTCGGTCGGGTTCGGGTTTTGTAACCCAAAACCGAAAACTAACCGAACTAGAGCGGTTCGGTTCGGTTCGGGTTCGGGTTTCGATTTTTGGTCGGTTATTTCGGTTATAACCGAACTCTGCTCACCCCTACCGTCTGCCACCCCTACTAAAAACCCTTTACTTTCATGGTTTCCCTTCTATTTAAAGAAAATGTGAATGCACCCTTACAGCCACAATTTTAGTCAATATAAAAAAATATGCATATACCCTTGCGGATTTTACTTTTGCAATAATTGGTAATTTTTTATATCAATAACATATTCTTACAAACAAAAAATAAAAATGAATTATGTACTAATTGTCTCGAATAGGATATGGGCAAATAAGAGGAAAAGGAAAATAAAATCTATTGAGAAGACTGTCATTTGAAAACATGGATATCAAAATATCCAATATTTTTCATACAGTTTATATATATATAAAATATGTTTTTGAGAGTATAGATACAGAACTTGAATTTGCATGATTATATATCAGGAGCACTTTTATCATATTGATGAGATACATGTGGGTATAAATACAAACTTTTTGAATTTAAAATATTATATACATGCAAATAGAGTTTTTTGAGAAGCATATAAGCAAAATGTTAAATTTGAAAAAATATGCCTGCAAAAAAACTCTTTTACTGATGTAATACCCCGTTCCCGGAATACGTACTTAGTTGCGTATTCGGATTTTCGATCGTATTTTTTCGATTTGTTTTCTGTATTTATTCTGTATTATGAATTCCTTATATGATTGTTTTATCTTGGAATTGGATTCGTGGACTCGGACTCAGTCCTAGACTGAACCGAAGACCCGATCATAGTATATTATTCGATTTAGTCTTTCTGATGTGTAGATTTGACCGATTTCAGTTTCAAATATTATTTTCCAATATATTAGATTTTCCATGATTTTCTGGATTTTTCTGGAATTAAAATGAATTTCTTCAAAACCGGTGTCGGCCAGTGCCGCTGACCGATTCCTTGATTTTTATCTTTCACACAGTTAGGAATTTCATGATGGTCCTTTAGACTTTATTTCTTAGAATCATATTTTCTACCTACATTCTTTTTCTGAGGATTTATGATTTTATGAAAATTCCACCGGAGTCGGTATCGGCCAGTATCGCGGGTTGATTCCGGGACGATTGGAATTGAATTTCTGAATTCCGCTTTCACTTTACTTCTTAAAACCATATTTTATTCTTTAATGCATTTTCTGGGATTTTTCAGAATTTATCAAAATCCGGCCGACCCGGTGTAGACCGGCATCGGCGGTTGACTTCTGAATTTTTAATTTGAAAACGGGATTTTATTTCTGAAAACCGATTTCATATTATTCATCAGGATGACGTTTTCTACCTCCGGGTATTTTTGGGGATTTTTCGGAGACAGTCGATTTTTCAACCTTATTATTATATTATTATTTTTAATCTTTTCTTTCTTTCTTTCTTTCCTTCCTTTCCTTTTTCCCACCAACTCCACCCACTCCCCTCCACGTGGGGAGACACACTCCCCTCTCCCTCATTAATTCCTCTCCCATCACACTCTCTCTCTTTCTTTTTCTTTTTCTTTTTCTTTTCTTTCCTTTTTCCTTTTCTTTCTCTTTTTCCTTCTCCCTTTTCTTCTTCTTCTTCTTTCTCTCCTGCGTGGGCGACACCCGACCGAGCCCCATCACCGGCCCTCCGGCGACCCTCCGGCCACCACCGCCGGCGAGAAGCCCTCCTTCCTCTTTTTCTCTCTTTCTTTTTCTTTTCCTTCCTTTTCTTTTCTTTTTCCCTTTTCTTTCTTTTCCTTCTTCTTTTCTTCTTCCTCCCTCCAGATCCGGCCAACTCCACCACCGCCGGCGAGCCCTCCACTCCGGCCATCTCCTTCCTCCTCTTTTCTTTTCTTTTTCCTTTCTTTTCCTTTTCTTCTTCTTTTTTTCTTCCTTTCCTTTTCCTTTTCCTTTCTTTTTCCCTGCTCCTCTCCTTGGGCGGCCAGCGAGGCCGCCCTTGTCTGGCGGCGCCACCCCTGGCGCCCCCTGGCGCCCCTGGCCGCTCGGCCAGGGCTGGCCTGGCCACGGCCTGGCAAAGCCAGGCCGTGACCAGAGCTGAGGGGGGGCTACTGCCCCCCACTCTCTCTCCCTCTCTTCTCTCTGTTGGGCCGCCGGCGGCCAGGACCGCCGCCGACAAGGCCCCTGGCTGGCAGAGGGCCGGCCAGGTCCCCAGGGCCCACGGCCAGTGGGCCCTCCTTGCGCTGGAGGGGGCTGCGTGAGCAGCCCCTATCTCTCTCTCTCTCATCTCTCTCTCTTTCTCTTTCTCTCTCTATCCTGCTCTCTCTTTCTCTCTCTCTTGTTCTCTCTCTCTCTCACTGTTTCTCTCTCCTCTCTCTTTCTCTCTCCTGGGTCCCTCTCTCTCCCTTGGATTTCTCTCTCTCCTCAACTCCCTGTCTCTCTTTGTGACTTGCCGACGCGGATCTAACCCCGCGTGCGGGCTCCCTCTTTGTAACGCGACCTTCGCGTTACTGTATCGTCACGACGCGAGACTAACTCCCGCGTCTGTGATCTCCTCGTGCTAACGCGATGCGGACCCCACGGCCGCGTCCGCGTTTCCCTCGTGCCCTGATTTGAACGCGGGCCTCGATCCCCGCGTTTGTGGTGTCTTCACAACGCGACTCCCGCGTTTGTGATTCCCGCGTCCGCGTTCTTCTCCGTTGGCAAGACTTAGGGCCGGTACCCTCCTTTTGGATTGGGGCCGAACATCCCTTCGTCGGGCACAACAAAGGAAGCACCTTTCCTCCCCTGTTTGTTTCCTAACGCGGATCTTAACCCCGCGTCTGGGCAATCCCTTGACGCGCTTCCCGCGTTTCTGCATTTGACACGGCGCAGAGCCTATTCCCGCATCTGTGTCCTTCTTGTATTGTCGCAACGCGATCCCCGCGTCTGCTCTTTCCGCGTCTGTTATTCCTGCGACGCGACTCCCGCGTCTGCGTCCCCCGCGTCTCTCTCTCGGAAGCTCGCGTCTCCCTGTTACTCTTTCTCTGTCCTCTTCACTTTCTCTCTCCTCATAAATATATATTATTATATTTATGGCGCGTGCGCGAGTTCCATGGATTCAGAGTTTTCGGCTTTCCGGTGATTTAGGCGAGTGTTCTCGCTCTCGCCTCCATTTGGGTTTCCCCGCTTCGTCGGGTCGACATATATTTTATTCCCTGTTTTCATGTATTTTGTATTGGGCTGAGTCCCTGTATTTGTGTATGGCCGAGTGCCAATATCTGGACATGTATTGCTCTGTGACGAATGCTTGTACTAGAGTAGTTTCCTTCTTGTACATATACCATGCCTGTGATGTATTGTACTGCCTTATACCATACTTGGCTTCCGGACCCTTCAACCTCCGGTCACTCACTATCTCGAAAGAGAGGTGATTGGGACCGGCAGGTCTCTCAGTTCAGCCTCCGGTCCCTCACTGTCTCGGAAGAGGCGTGATTGGGATCGTCAGGTTTCTCAGCTCCGCCTGGTTATCATGATCAGCGTTCAGCGCTTTACCACTAGATTCGTCTAGGCGAGTTGCTGCCGGATTTACCGCTCGTACTTCAGTCGAGTCGTCCCGGTAACCTCGCCAGACGCTCCAGTGTTAAATACTGTTTGCTGTCTGTACTTCCAGCTTGCTCAGCTCCGCTTGTTTGTGCTCAGCTACTATTCTACCCCATGCCATTACTTCATGCCCGACACCTGTCTATACTACTTGTCGTTTTCATATTACTTTTAACACATGTATATCACCTGTCAGCTGATTGTTATCATCTAACACTTGACATGCTACTATTTGGCAAGACCTCCTGGTTATGACATGACTTGCCACCGGACTAATATCAATCTCTTGACATGACTGGTTACCTGTCTAATATCATCATCCTGTCATGCTATCACTTGACACCCAGCATGATATACTTGACCTGTGATTATCACATTTACGGGAACCCTGTCTTGTTATCCTGTACTATGTACAGTGACCTGATATCCTGTATCATGATCAGTGACCTGTTATCCTGTATTATATACAGTGACCTGAACTCCTGAATTCCTGATCATGTCCTGCTCTTGTTATTCCCGTAAATTGATAATTAACCTAATAAATCATAAAAGGAACAACTTGCATCGGGTCGGGGGAAACATGCGGCTATCAATATGTGTTCGTGTTTACAGTGGTATTAGGCATGTTGTGCAACTAAAACTTCCGGTCTGACCTGTGGGCCTCCAGGCAACCGAGGGGAGTGCTGGCTCCCTCCTCCTGAATCATGATAAGGGCATACATAAGACCCTCCTGAATCGCCTTGCGGCAGGTTCCGTCACCAAGCAGCGGAACATCCTGGGCCGTGGTCCCGGGTATGTACGGGACCCACTGTAAACATAGTTCGTTGATACCCCCGCTAGTTTCCAATAACAACCTTGCTTTACTCGGATATGGATCTATGTGTGCTGGGACGCTAGTTCACATAGCTAGATATCAGGGTAAGACGAGTAATAATAAAGTGTCTAATAACCGGCTCTTTAAGTTGTAAGTAGAGGTATGTGGAATGGGACGCATACTGAAGCCTGCAGCTTAAACGGCTTTGAATCTGTGTTATGCCTCATCATATTTGCTTGTACTGGTTTTTCATCGGATTTCCGGTTTTATGAGAATTATTATATTAACTGCTCATGCCCTGCTTTATTCCTTGTATCCACCTGACTCCTGTTCATTATCTTATCATGCCCAGAGTACAATTGGATTGTATGTGCTTAGATTATGGTGACATAAGATAAGGGTATATATATGAGAGTTTCCTTGTTTGGATTATTCCTTCGACGTACTAGTCTTATGGAGCCGTGATCTGAAACCATACAATCAGATTTGCTCGTCCTCGGCGTTATTTGGTTTATCGCTTTACATGTGCTTACCCTTGCTCGCCACTTGGCTTTAGTATCACCACTCGCCTGGGGAGTTTCATCTGACTCCCCTGGATCCTTATGTCCAGGTCATGGAGCTTGGAGCATGTCAGAACTTGGAGCGTGTGGATTCTCCCAGTTGCTGATCAGAGTGGCGCAGCGGTAGCGTGGATCTCCAGCAGACCGTTCAGAACTCTATCCTTCCAGGCCCCCCTGCGTGCCTCTCGAGTTTTCCTTTAGTAAACTCGTGAGTGCTCTTTTGTACTATTCATCCATGTACATCTGCTTGTAATCTCGCAATTGCGCATGTCAGTGATGTAATATTCATGTAATATTGGATCACCTCTGGTGATAACTTTGTAATTGTACTCATGTGTTGGAATGTATAATGCACCACTTGCTTCCGTACTCTGATTCTTGCCTGTACTGATGCTTAGCGTGTATACGTGAGGGTATTTCTGACCTGCGTATATACGTTGCAGTAATGTCTCCGTATCCGCCAGGATCGGGGCGTTACAACTGAACACCGCCTCGGGGTGTCAAACAAGTGAGATGGCTGGTTCAATCCGATACTTAGGTCGATCTCAGTCCACTTGACTCATATATGAACTAAACTCAAGTCTTAAATTAAGGTCACATTTATAGACATCCCAAGCTTGAATTAGCATACTAGCTCAAGTTTGATTTGAATAAGCGATTTACCTATGCACATGTACGAAAGATTTGACCATTTTATTATATGTGTATGTGGTTCACACACAAGAACCTCATATACGCATGAACGCATGTACATGTGTTTATTATATAAATATTTCTAAATATAATGTTATATTTTATTAAGAGAAAAATGTATATCAGCCTGCGGGCTGAGAGTACTCTCTCAACCTGCGGTGACGTGCCTCACTTTGTCACTTCACTGACTTGCAGCACGCTTTTAGGAAGAAGTTAAATTACCAAATACCCCTTATGAAAAGTAACTCTTTCGGTAACCTTCCTTATTGTTTATTATTATTTTCCCCCCTTTTTTTTGCCGCTCTTTATAGGTTTTAGGTTATTCTATATGAATTACTTTTCCCCCTATTTCCTTACCTCTTTTTGAAAGATCTAGTTTCTCCTTTTCAGCCTGCGATAAATTTTTTTTTGAAAATATAAAATCTTTTCAGATCAATTTTTTCTCCAAAATATTTAATGTCGACGTCTGAGCAGTCTACTGGCGATCTAAATATGGAAGATATTGCATCTGGTTCTAGTTTCTCTCAGAATATTGAAAATCTTGAAGGGTTGACATCTTTGCATGCCGATCAACAGGTTTTAATTGTTTCATTTTTTTTAAAAACAATTTCTTAAATATTGAATTTTTTTCTCTTTAAGACTATGAGGTACTGCGACCTATAACAAATGATTTAAAGTTTCAGAAATGCGACCGTTTTAATATTCGATCGCAATCTTATTTGAAAATAATTTCCGGTTGTGAAATCTTTTTTTTTTTGGGTATGCGTCTTAGGTCGCAGTCTTTTGTAAGGAGTAATATAACTTTCTTCACATACGGGTAACTGCGACTTAAGTCGCAGTCTTTGGTAAGGAGTAATATAGATTTCTTCACATATGGATAACTGCGACTTAAGTCGCAGTCTTTAGTAAGGAGTAGTATAGATTTCTTCACATACGGATAATTGCGACTTAGGTCGCAATCTTCATTAAAGGAGTATTATAGATTTCATGTCGTATGTGAAATCTTAATTTTATTTACTGCGACTTAGGTCGCAGTCTTTAGTAAGAAGTAATATAGATTTCTTCTCATACGGATAACTGCGACCAAGGTCGCAGTATTTGATAAGAAGTAATATAGTTTTCATCTCTTATGCGACCTTGGTCGCATTTATATAACTTATATTTTATAATACAGTGATATCTAAAAAATATTTATATTCATTTAATTCGTGTATAGGATGATTAATGTGGTAAAGTCTTGAGCTGCAAGTCTGTGCATGTCTCTTATAATTTCATGTAAAGTCATTTGCTGCTCAAGCTGTTCATCCTTTGTCACATCCAATACACCTCTCCACCTCTTCTTGACAAGAAGATCATCCAAAGCATCTTCAATGGATACTTTAGTGATCTTCTTTATATTGGGGAAATAATGTTTTATCACCCCTCTATCTTTCATTGTATATGTTTTATTCATCACAAAATCTGGCCCAATGATAGGTAGACCAAATGTGAGGGCAACATCCTCCACTGTTAACTCAATCTGTTTGCCCCCAATTCTAAATGTCCTTGTATCCCTATCATACTGGTCTAAAATACGCAATACAGCAACGTTTGATTTTAGACCCTTTTCAGCCCCAAATTCTTCATTGTAGAACGACATGAAGATGGGCCAAATGGGGTATTGTTCATCGCCTCTACGAAATCTGCGTGAATGTACTTTTTAAATTTCTTCATGAACTCGCACATAGGTTTCAGGCTTGATCTCAGAGGACGAACCTTATCTGTTGTTTACCTACATAGTAAGAAAAATTAAACAGTTCAGACCAATTGTAACGCCCCGATCCCGGCGGGTACGGAGACGTTACTGCAACGTATATACGCAGGTCAGAAATACCCTCACGTATATACGCTAAGCATCAGTACAGGCAAGAATCAGAGTACGGAAGCAAATGGTGCATTATACATTCCAACACATGAGTACAATTACAAAGTTATCACCAGATGTGACAAATATTACAATAATATTACATCACTGATAGGCGCAAATGCGAGAATACAAAGGGATGTACAAGAGTGAACAGTAAAAAGGCACTCACGAGTTTACAAAAGGAAAACTCGAGAGGCACACAGGGGGGCCTGGAAGGATAGAGCTCTGGATGATCTGCTGGAGATCCACGCTACCACTGCGCATTACAGGTCAGCAACTGGGATTCTACAAGCTCCAAGCTCCGACATGCTCCAAGCTCCAGGACCTGGACATGAGGATCCAGGGGAGTCAGATGAAACTCCCCAGGCGAGTGGTGATACAAAAGCCAGATGGCGTGCTGAGATAAGTACAAGTGTATCGATAAAACCGAATCACAATCATGCATTGAAAACCGTGTCGTGAGCAGAAGCATGTAAGCAAGTAGATGTTAGACAGGAAGTACTCAGGGTATGATAAGATAAGAACATGAGACTGGAGGAATAGAAGACAAGGGATAAAGCAGGGTATGAACAGTAAATATAATAATAATCATAAACCGGAAATCCGATGTAAAACCCAATAGAAGCAAACTCGGTAAAGCATACAATAGATCCATGGTTGGCATCTTTTATTATTATTATTACTCGTCTTACCCTGATGTCTAGATATGTGAACTAGCGTCCCAGCACACATATATCCACATCTGAGTAAAATAAGGTTGTTATTGGAAACCAACGGGGGTATCAACGAACTATGTTTACAGTGGGTCCCGTGCTTGCCCGGGACCACGGTCCATGGCGTTCCGTTACTGGTGCTCGGAACCAGCCGCAAGGCGTACAGGAGGGTCTTATGGAATGCCCTTATCAAGATGGTACCAGGAATGAGGGAGCCAGCACTCCCCTCGGTCGCCTGGAGGCCCACAGGTCAGACCGGAAGTTTTAGTTGCACAACATGCCTAGTACCACTGTAAACACGAACACATATTGATAGCCGCAAGTTTCCCCGACCCGATGCAAGTTGTCCAGTTTTATGGTTTATTAGATGATTATCAGATTTCGGGAATGAGCAAGAGCAAGTCAGGATTATCAGGAATACATGTATATCAGGAGTACTGGTTCGTACTATAAAGTATCACATGTGTAACAGGAGTACAGTTTGTACTATCAAGATGTCAGGTCATCATTCCCGTTATCGTGATAATCATGAGAGTCAAGTATATCATGCCGGGTGTCAAGTGATAGCATGACAGGAGGATGATATTTAGCAGGTGACAAGTCATGTCAAAAGATTGATATTAGTCCAGTGACAAGTCATATCATAACAGGGGCCTTGCCAAGTAGTATCATGTCATGGTGTCAGGTGATAACACAACAGTTGTCAGGTGGTACAAACAGGAGTTAAATAGTAGCATGTATAAAGCATGTCAGGTAAGTACATGGCATGTAACAGAATAGTAGCTGAGCACAACCAAGCGGAGCTAAGCAAGCTGGAGGCACAGACAGCAAACAGTATTTAACACTGGAGCGTCTGGTATGATTACCGGGACAACTCGGCTTAAGGTGCGAGTAGGAATTCCGGCAGCATCTCGCCTAGACGAATCTAGTGGTAAAGTGCTGAACGCTGATCATGATAACCAGGCGGAGCTGAACAAGCTGGAGGCACAGGCAGCGAACAGAGTTTAGACACTAATGCGCTCTGCGAGGTTACCGGGACAACTCGGTTTAAGATACGAGTAGAAAATCCGGCAGCATCTCGCCTAAACGAATTTAGTGAATAAAGCGTTGAGCGCTAAGTATGCTCACCAGACGGAGCTGAGAAACCTGACGATCCCAATCACATCTCTTTCGAGATAGTGAGAGACCGGAGGATGAATGAGAAACCTGACGATCCCAATCACGCCTCTTTTGAGATAGTGAGGGACCGGAGGCTGAAGGGTCCAGAGAAACCTGACGGTCCAATCACGCCTCTTTCGAGATAGTGAGTGACCGGAGGCGGAAGGGTCGGCCACGCATAATATAAAGCAGTAAAATACATCACAGGCATGGTATATGTACAAGAATGAAACTACCCTAATACAAGCATTCGTCACAGAGCAATACATGTCCAGTCATTGGCACTCGGCCATACACAGATACAGGGACTCAGCCCAAAACAGAATACATAGAAACATGGAATATAATACATGTCGACCCGACAAAGCGGGGAAACTCAAATGGAGGCGAGAGCGAGGACACTCGCCTAAATCACCGGAAAGGCCGAAAACCCTGAAATCCATGGAACTCGCGCACGCGCCATAAAATAATATATAATTATGAAGAGAGAGAAAGTGAAGAGGAGAGAGAAAGAGACACAGGGAGACGCGGGTTTATGAGAGTGAGACGCGGGGGTCGCAGACGCGGGAGTCGCGTCGCGGGAATAGCAGACGCGGTAATCACAGACGTGGGAGTCGCGTCGCGAAGATGCCACGAACGCGGGGTTCGAGACCCGCGTTCAAGTCAGGGCACGAGGAGAACACAGACGCGGGTATTATCTCCGCGTCGTGTCGACACGAGAGGGACACAGACGCGGGCCTGAACTCCGCGCTGCGTCGATACAAGAACGCGAAGGCCGCGTTGAACAGATGCCAAGTTCGCGAAGACTCGCGTTAAGGAGTTGCCTGGACGCGGGGGTGAGATCCGCGTCAGTAATTAATAGAGAGAGACAGGGAGATAAGGAGAGACAGTACATGAGAGAGAAAGAGATTCTTAGAGAGAGAATCTAGAGAGAGAAAGAGTGAGTTAGAGAGAGGAGAGAGAATCTAGAGAGAGAGCTTGTAATGGGAGGAGAGAGAGAAGAGGGCAGGAGAGAGAGAGAGGAGAGAGAAAGTCCAGGAGAGAGAGAGAGATTGAGCAGGTGAGAGAGAGATTGAGCAGGTGAGAGAGAGAGAGTTGAAAGAGAGGAGAGAGAGAGAGGGACAGGAGAGAGAAAGAGAGGAATTAGGGGCTGCTCACGCAGCCCCCCCTCACGCAAGGAGGGCCCACGGGGCTGTGGGCCCTGGGGAACCTGGCGGCCCTCTGCCGGCCGGGGCCTAGCCGGCGGCGGTCCTGGCCGCCAGTGGCGCCAACAGGAAGGGGAAGAGAGAGAGGTCAAGGGGGAGAGGGAGAAAGTGAGAGAGAGAGGGAGAAAAGAAGGAGAGGGGGGCTGTTGCCCCCCCTCAGCCGCGCACAGGGGCCCAGGGGCCCCTCCTTGGCCGCTCACGGCCGCCGGCACGCCGCCGGCGGCGCCCAGGTCCGGGGTGGCGCCGGCCACCCCAAAGAAAGGGGAAAAAGAGGGGATTTGGGTTTTGGGGTGAGAGGTTTGTGGTGGAGGAAGAATGAAGGAGATGAGAAGAAGAGGAGGAGTATGGTGTTGTGGGTGGTGTTATTTGGGTGGAGAAGAAGGTGGTGGTGGAGGTGATTTGAAGAAGATGATGAAGAAGAAGAAGGTGGATTAGGTGGTGGTTTTGAGGAGGATGGAGATGGTGGGGTTATTGGTGATGGAGGAGAGAAAGCTTGGCCGCCGGAGTTGGGGGGATCACTCGCCGGCGACGTGGCCGGAGCGCCGGCGGTGGTGGTGGCCGGTTGGGGCGTCGGCCATCTCCAGGAGAAGAATGAGAGGGAAAGAAATGGGGAGAAGAGAAGAAGAAAGGAAAGAAAAAGAAAAGAAAAAGAAAAAAGAAAAAAGGGGGGTGATGATGGAGGGATGTGATTGATGGGAGAGGGATTTAATGAGGGGGGTGAGGTGGCGTTGGTGAAGTCGGTTGAGGGAAAAGAAAAGGAAAGAAAGAAAGAAAAGATAAAAATAATAATATTATAATATGGTCGCGAAAAATCGACTGTTCCGGAAAAATCCCAAAAAAAATACCCGGAGGTAGAAAACGTCATCCTGAGGAATAATATGAAATCGGTTTTCAAAAATAAAATCCCGTTTTTAAATTAAAAATCCGGAAGTCAACCGCCGATACTGGTCTACACCGGGTCGGCCGGATTTTGATAAATTCTGAAAAATCCCAGAAAATGTAGTAAGGAAGAAAATACGATTCTAAGATACAATGCGAAAGCGGAATTTAGAAATTCAATTCCAATTGTAAACTAAAAATCCTGGAATCAACCAGCGATACTGGCCGACACCCAATCCGATGGAATTTTCATAAATTCATAAAATCCTCAGAAAAAGTATTTAGATAGAAAATATGATTTTAAGAAATAATGTAAAAAGGGACTTTTAGTAATTCCAATCCGTTTGTAAATTAAAAATCCGGGAATCGGTCAGCGGTACTGGTCGACACCGGTTTTGAAGATTTTCAATTTAATTCAGGAAAATTCCAGAAAATCATAGAAAATCTAAAATATTGGAAAACGATGTTTAAAACTGAAACCGGTCAAATCGGAATACCAGAATGTCCAAATCAAGTAATTCACTAGGATCGGGTTCTCGGTTCAGATCAGAGCTGACTCCGAGTCCGTGAATCCGGATCCAAGACAAAACAATCATATAAAGAATTCATAATACAAAACAAATAAAGGAAGTAAATCGAAAAATACGATCGAAAAATCTGAATACGCAACTAAGTACGTATTCTGGGAGCGGGGTGTTACACCAATGATCATTTAAAAATTATAAGGGGGTCAAAGGCATATTTGTTTTTAATAAACTGCGACTTCGGTCGCAGTCATACAATGTAAACACAAACAACTTGCACCCGGACGACACTGCGACCAGTGTCGCATAAGTCTACAGTGCGATCATACACTGCGACCAATGTTTGTAAAAAGCATATTTTCTTTTATAAACTGCGACCACGGTCGCAATCATACATTGCAAACATAAAGTTGGACCAGGGTCGACACTGCGACCAAGGTCGCATAAGACTACACTGCAATAAAAACAGCTGCGACCACATTACCGCACTGCGACCAAGGTCGCATAAGACTACAGTGCAATAAGAAAAACTGCTAACCGGGTCAACACTGCGACCTAGGTCGCACAAGACTACAGTGCAATCAGAAACAACTGCGACCCGGTTCGACACTGCGACCAAGGTCGCATAAGACTACACTGCAATCAGAAACAACTGCGACCCAAGTATGATAAAACAAATAACGTTTAATACACTGCGACCTTGGTCGCAAGAGACGACAACTCATATTTAAACAATTGCGACCCCATGTCGTCAGTATGTAAGAAATAAAAAGTAAGTTTCATATACTGCGACCAACGTCGCATTCGGCTACAAGGAAAGGTCCAAAGAAAAAAAAAATCAAAGTCGCACAAATCTGAAACTATAATTTTATCAACTGCGACCGAGGTCGCATGCAGTGTATGCAGATAAATTTTTCGAAAATAATGCGACATAGTAAAAATAGAAGGAAATAAAAAAAATTTAAAAAAATAGGACCTTTATCGTCATGTTACAAAATTTATAAATTTAAAAATGTATTCGACATCTAAAGTTTCAAAATCTCTTTCTTAACTGCGACCATGGTTCCAAGATTAAAAAAAAAAAATGCGACCTCGGAAATAAATCTGGAAAAAATTTAAAACTATTAAAATACACAAACGCTAAAAAATTTTGAAAATATCAGTTTTTGTAGTACCTTTTCCACGGATGATTTCTTAGGCGCCATCAGTTGCAAATATATTTTTTAAAAAAAGGATCAAATTTGTGAAAGAAAATAACTATTTTGGATCAGAATGTTGAAATTTTAGAGCTGTAAATTTTTTGGAAGCCAACTTTTTTACATAAGGTAGAAAGTTGTGAGGGAGGGTATTTTCGGAAAATACAATGTTGAGATGACTGGCATTAAATTGGGCGGGATTTTTCAAGATTAGTCCGCCAAAATTGATTACAGATGTGGGGCGGTGATTTTGCCACGTCCGCCGGCTGAGAGAAGTCTCTCAGCCTGCCGGCTGAGGTACAGTAACCCCTTTATTAATTTTCTTCAAAAAAATTCTTATATTAAGTAGGAACCATTTATTTTCAACAATTAAAAATTTCATCCAATAGTATCATGTCACATGGTGAAGAGAGATAAATCTAAAATATAAAGCAAACATTGTTATATCCCACTTTCTTCAGTTAAAACCGCCGTTCTTTCTAGTTTAAAGAAAATACACATGCATCTCAAAAATACACATGCATCCCAAAAACGACACTTGATTGATTTACTACCTTATCCACCCATTAATAAGGCTAGCATCTATCTTAGGGGCATTTGTTTTGCAGAATTTTTTTGAAAAAAACACGAACACCTAATTTAGATTTCCACTTCTCTGTTAAAGAGAAAAAAAGGGAAATTTTGTGATGGGCCTGTTTTTTGCTGAAGTGGTGGACATTTTTCTTTCTGAGGGTTTCATCACACTTAAATAAAAGTACACCTAGATGGGGGTGAATAGGTGTACGGCTAATCTATGAACTATAATGCGGAAATTAAAAACTTAATGCAACACACTTAGTGTAACCAAAGAGTATAGCCGAATTTCCGGTGAAGGGTTCTGGACTAACTCCTCTGAATTCCTCTGAATAAGAATTGAGGTGCTACATGAAGCTCTCTTGGTTAAACACAAGTGAGGCACACAAACAAACCAAGCATGTGTTGGCCCAATGGCCTTCCACTCTAGTTTTGATGATGATCAACACTCATGTAGTTATGTTTACTAATATTCTTGTGTTTCTAAGTTTCAGATCATTAACAGGATATTAGGTTGGTGATTAGCTTCAACAAGATGATTAGAAGCTATTCATGATGATTCCGGTGCCAAAGCTTAAAGATCATACCTTTGCACTTGGAGAATCACGGAGTTTGGACCAAGTCTACTTGAAGATGGAAGATCGACAAGAAGACTTAGGTATCTAGTTTGTGTTTTAGATCCATATTTGTAAAGCTTAGTTTAGTTGATATGCTCAAGTGCACAAAACACACACGTTTTATGATTTGATATTTGGTTTTTATGAATAGTTGATCAAAACAAGTTTATATATGTTATATGTATAGTAGATATTTTCTATTTATACATACATGCTTTAACTTGGTAAACAAACTTATTTTGATATTGTTGACTGATTTTTCCTGCACACAAAAATTAGAATATTAGATTAAGAATAGATCGTGCGAGGAATCAGTTCTAATCCGCGGTAGCAGGGCTATGCGGGTCGTGATCCTCAAGGAGGGACTGTGATGGAAGCGTTAAGCAAGTTATACTCTAAAGCTTTTATTTTTATTAGTTAAATGGTGGTATTTACAATGGATGGTATTTACAATGGATGGAAGAAAAGTATTGTGGAAGATGTGGATTTAATCTACAAAAAAGAAAAGAAAAGAAACAAAAAGAAAAGAAAACTTACTTGAGATTGGTTGAAGAAAGAACGTGAAAACCTTACATGTTCTACCTTGCTTTAGGAGGCGTTCCACGAATAGATCATAAGATCGATCTCAATCCCTGTGCACATTATATCGTCAAGCATACTCAAGTACGAAGTGATGCGAAGCTTGGAGGAGACGTCTTCATGAACTATCGCTGGTTCTCACAGAGCTTAGTTATACGTGCTTATGGAATCCACTTGCATGTTCATCAACAACCACAAGATCACAGAGAAAAAGAAAGAAAAACAAAATAAAAATAACACATAAGAATAAAGAACAAAAAGAAAAGTAATTACCTTTATTGCTTTAATCAATGGCAGAGAAAAGAAGATACATCGGTGTCACGCTCAATATAATCCTCTCTCTCTCTTGAAAATAAAAAGAAAAGAAACCCTAATTTACAAAAGAAAACCTAGAAGAAACCCTAATTTTGGCCCTTGGCTCTTCTCTGGACGCTGGACTCCCTTTGCGTTGCACTGCAGGTGATATTTATAGGTGCAGAAGGCTACAGAGTCCCAGACGAAACTGCCCACGAAAATTGGGATCTGGATGAGATCAAAGTGCCGCGTTTCCGCGGCTTTTGCCGCGGATCCGCGGCACTTTGGTGACGTCTGGCCATGCGCTTTGGCGCGTGGCCTCTCCTGGTCCGTCCCTGTGGGCTTCTGCTTCTGGAATTTTGATCCTGGCCTTTTAATCTGGATTTTCGAGATAACTTGGTAATCAAGTTACTCTTAATCCAGATTTCTTCAAATTTTCTTCCCACGAATTTTCTTCTTATCTTGGCCTTTTATCCTCATCCTGCATGTGTTTAGGGTTAGATAGAAGTCTATCCTTCCCTAATCTCTGATATTTGCAACTTTTAGCCCTTGTATTTGCATTTTGACTCTTTGTATTTGCGCTTTTTCACCTGGGCTTCAAACATGGGCTTGGATCTGGGCTTTTGGGCTCTTTAGGCTTTATTTATTGCTAAAATAACAATTCGAGGCCTGCACACAATAAATTACTAATTATTAATAAATGTGCAGAATTAAATGAATAAATATGAAAATGTGATGGTAAATATGATGATAAAAATGCACTTTTGACTACCAATCAGATATCCCTATTCATGTTCTTGAAAAATCAAGTTTGACAAAATACAAGTTTTGTTTTGATAAAATTTGCAAGACACAAAATGAATTGATATGTTGTTATATTGTCTTGAAATTTTTATCACATGTTTATGTTTTAACATAAAATGATAAAACAAGTTTTATGAAATTTTCAGAAATGATAAAAGGTTTTTATAAAATATTTTTCCCAAAATTTTCTGACCTTGTTTTTGTGCTAACAGGCTGGTCGGTCGACCGTCACGGTCGACCGCACCAAGGGCCGGTCGACTGTTGCGGTCGACCGACGTGCACAGACGTGCACGTCTGTTAGGCACAGACACGGTCGACCGGGACGGTCGACCGAGTTGAGAGCTCTGCTCTCGGGTTTTATCGGTCGACCGGGCCGGTCGACCGCAGTTGCCCAACGGTCATAATTCTGACCGTTGGCGGTCGACCGGACCGGTCGACCGGCAGTCTGTCAGACTGCCAACTCAGCCTAACGGCTAGTTTTGTATAAGGGCTATATAAACCCCATCTCTTTGGGGATTTTAGAAAAGTTTTCCAAGAGAAAAATTTTCAGTTTTCTGAAGTGTTTAAAAGAGTTTTCAAAGGAGTTTTTGTGCTTTTAACTTCTCATCTTATTTGTTTTGGGTTTTTGGAAAATCAAAGAAAACTAGGTTTTGGGATTTTGATTTGGTATTTCATTTTCTATCATATACAAGAGATTTCCCAAGTAGTTTTTCTTTGTTGCTTGTTTCCAAAAACACTTTGAATCCACACTTGAGCTATATCTTCTATCCTAAACTATTTAGGATCTTGTTTTTGTGGAGAAAGAAAAAGGAAAGAGGTTTGTGGTTAAATATACCACTTGTTGTAAACCCTTGATTTCTTGAGTTGCTCCCTCTTTGGTAGAGGTGGAGATTGTTGTATTGGGTTGTTGGTTTGGATCCCTCTTAGGTAGAGGTGATTGTGTTTGGTTGTGAGCCTCTTCGGTAGAGGTGTGTGGATTGGTTGTTGTATTGGCTACGGGCCAAACCCCTCGGTTGTGAGGAGGTTGTTGTTTGAGAGAGGAGTTTGGTACTCCTAGTGTTGTAAGAAATCCTCTTCGGTAGAGGTTCCCTCGGTGGGAGTTGAGATAGTGGAAATCCTACACGGTGGTGTAGGCGGGGATGTAGAGCAAGGTGCTCGAACCTCGAAACAAATCTCGGTGTTTGCGATTGCTCCCATTGTCTCTCTAACTCTCTCTCATTTACTTTGTGCAAAGCATCATACTTCATATCATCATATCATATTTGCTCGTGTTGAGCATAATTCATATTGCCATATCTTATTGCTTGTGTTGCCTTGCATTATTTCATATTGCTATATCCTTGATTGCTTGGCTTGATTGTGTGTGCACATTGCTTGGATTGCTTGTGTGTGTGCCTTACTTATACTCATCCAACAAGAGCTTCACATAGCACCTCAACCCATTTCAAGGGGAATCAAGGGGAGTTAGTCCAGAGCCTCGCAAGGGGAATTCGGCTACACTTGTTGTATTGTATTAGTTTGTGCATAATTTGCATTAGCTTCCGCATTTAGCGCACTTAGTTTTGCAATTAGTTTTCTAGATTAGCATTTACACCTATTCACCCCCCTCTAGGTGTTTTTCAGCATGTATATAATATGACAATATGAATCAATGCACAATGTAAGAGAGAAAGAGTTAAAGAAAGTGATCAAACGCAAACACCAAGATATGTTTCGAGGCGAGCACACAGCTCTACGTCTCTGCCTTCACACAGAAGGATTTCTACTAACTCGTCCACACAGGGCTTCCCACACAGAGAACCTCTACTGAGAATATTGGGCAATACAATAATCGGGAGTATACAACTCTTCTCTTAAATACAACACAACCTCTACACTTATAGGCTAGGCACAAAGCCACCACAAACACAATCACCCCACACTTGAGGGATTCCAACACAATCTCCACCTCTCACTAGAAGGAGCCAAACAACACTTCCACAATCACCTCTACACAAGAGGGATACCAGCTTAATTACCTCTCACTAGAGGGATATCACAAAGATGGAAGGTTTACAACTTGGTGGTCTATCTCAACGACAAACCAATTCTTTTCCTACAAAACAAAGATCCTAATAGATAGGATAGAAGATAAGCTCAAGTGTGAGAAAATAAAGTATTTTGAATAAAGAAAATCACTTGGAAAAATCTCCAAATAGATATAGAATTTTTAGATCAAAAACCAATTCCCAAAAGACTATTTTCTTTGAATTATCAAACACTTTAAAAATAAATGAAGATTAATCTTTTAAACCCAAAAACTCTTTGAAAAACTTGCTCTTAAAACACTTGAAAAGATCTAAAATTTTGCTCTTGAAAACTTGTTTTGAAATAACTCAAATGGGAGGATATTTATACCCCATTTGAAATCTGCCTGTTGGCAGCAGAAAAGGCCCAGATCGACCGGCCGATCGACCGACCAACGGTCAAAAAATCGACCGTTGAGCCCTCCGGTCGACTGCCCGGTCGACCGTGCCCAGAACCAGAGAGCAACGGCTCTCGGGCCGGTTGACCGCCCGGTCGACTGGGCCAACCCGAGAGTGGGCTGACTTCAGTCGGTCGACCGGCCAAACATACTGGTCTTTGTGCACGCCTTGTGCACATCGGTCGACCGGTCCGGTCGACCGACCACTGGTCCGGTCGACCGTCCCGGTCGACCGCCAGAGCCTGGCATGTCAAAATACAGGACTTGAAAACTGGTCTTTTTATTGTCAAATAAATCCCATAAAATCTTTAAATTCTACAAAAATAGGTTCTTGTTATATCTTTGAAATACAAACATGTTTGAGTAAAAATCAAATCATGTTACAAACATTTTCAACCATTTTTGTGACTTGGAAAATTTGTCTTAAATCAAATTCTGTATTTTCTAAAACTTAAATTTTTGAAATGGAAATTCGATTTTTTTTCAAAACACATGTAATACAAAAACATGATACTTAAACAACTTTGAAGCATATAGTATATGGATAGAATCCAATATACATGAAAGAGATATATATCAATGTTTTTGACATTAAATCTGAAAATAAATTTTGTTTAAATACAAAACCCAAATACATGAATAGGTTATCAAAGTAAGTTTTTCTAAGAATATGAAGCATACATGTATATTGATCAAATCTAATATACATTAAACCATGTAAACTTGTTTTGATACAATTCTATTCATGAAAAACCAAGATCGGTTAAACCGAAAGCCAATACCAAAACATGAAACGTGTGTGTTGTGAACTTGAGCATACCACCCTATCTAATCTTTAACAATGGATCTAAACTAACTATTTGATAGGTAGTAAAAAAATGCATAATTGTCATTACATTTACTATCACATTTTCATATTTATTCCTATAATCATGCACTATTACTAATATTTTGTTATTTAATGTGTGCAGGCCTTGAGTGTTTATTTAAATAAAGAATAAAAGCCTAAATAAAGCCCAAAAGCCCATGTCCAAGCCCATGTCCAAGCCCAAGTACAAAAGTGCAATTACCAAATGTCAAAAGTGCAAATACAAAGTGCAAATGTTGCAAATACTAAAAAGAGGGAAGGGATAGACTTCTATGCAACCCTAAATGCTTACTGGATGAGGATAAATAGAGTGCGAGGATGAAATTCGTTTGGAAGAGATTTGGATTTAGGGTAACTTGCTTTCTAAGTTATCCGAAATTTCAAATTAAAGAGTCGAGATGCCAGATCTAAACGGATAGGCCCAGATGGACGGACCAGAGGAGGCCACGCGCGAAAGCACGTGGCCAGGGATAAGACTATGGCCGCGGAAACGCGGCCCAAGCCGCGTTTCCGCGGCAATATGGATGAGACTGAATACCAGATCTCGTGGCTGAGTTTCACCGGGACTCTACTTCCTCCAGAGCCTATAAATACCCCTGCAGACGCAACAGAGAGGGCCATCCAGAGATGAGGAGATTAGGGTTTTCTTTAGCTTTGTCTTTAAAATTTCTGCAATTGTAATTTCGTTTTGAACATATTGTGGAGAAGAAGGAGCATTGTATTTGGAAAATATTTTCGAATAAAGGTTACCTCTTTGCCATCTAAATTATTGTCTTTTAATTTCGTTTTTCTTTGCGATCTTTCTCTTTGTTTTGTTTTTCTTTATTTCGCAATTCTTCTTATTAAACAAAATAAAAAAAATAAAAACATTGAAAATATAAAAAAAAAAAGATGATGAACTAATTCTTAAGTGTGGTTTGCTGAATTCTTAAACAACCCTAGAGCAGTTAGGAATTGAATGGATTGATAACAATTTTTAGAAACCCTAGGTTTAAGACAGATTGCTTGAAGATTAAATTGATGACTAGTTTTCTAATCTAGGTTACACCTTTAAATAATTCTTCACACTTCATGCTTAAGTACTTTGACAGTGTAACTTTAAGGTAAAGCTTTTCTTACGCTGTACTTAGAAGTTAGAATGAACACTTGTTGGATTTTAGGAGTGCGAACTAGTAAGATTCTAAGATCTATTTCTCTTACTTGCATCTTCTCTAATAAACCTAGGATCGATTTCATGTGTTTCAAGATGATATTCAATGTCCTTAACTTGCACTATGGGTTGTGGTAGAAGATCAGTAAAACCGCAACTCTCTTATCATATATTTCAAATCTAATCTCTCTTTTGTCTTATTTCAAGGAGACAGAGAAATCGTCCGAAAAGCTTGCATCGCATCCTTCCCTATGGATCGACCCGCTTTGGCCCTTGCTGCAGCGGATAGCATTGAGACTGAGAATTCTAACTCTTAATATTTTTCTTTTCAATTTCTCATTTTCAATCACTATTCTAAAACAAATCGAGGTCTTCTTGTAGAGCGCCGTCTCTAAGTCGACTAGATCCAAACGCGATTCACCAAACTTGACTCCAACGAGTGCTAGATATGAACTTGACGCTCGAGCTCTTGAATCACCATGTGAAAACTCCAAAACACCTTTATTGAAGCTAATCACCTACTAATATCTTGGTTAAATATCTGAAACTAAATATCACAAGATTATTAGTAAACTATAACTACATGAGTTAATCATCATCAAAACTATAGTGGAAGGCCTCTGGGCCAACAATATATGCATGGATTAAAGTTAAGCTTCAAAGAAGCTCCCCCTTAACTCATGCATAGCAATAAACAATAAGATATGCAATGAATATTAAACATAAATATGCATAAACATGCATAAAATAATGAAAGAAACATGCTCTTGATACCAAATTTTAAAATAAATTCCTTTTCCCTCTTTTGAAATAAACATGTTCTTAAATACTAATTGAAAATATAAACTTAGAATAAACATGTTCTTTAAATTATTGCTCTTGATACCAATAAAAATTTCAATTGAAAGCTTTATCAATAAAAGCAATAAAAGCTCTTGATACCAATTGAGAGATAATAAAAGCTCTTGATACCAATAATAAAAATTTTAACAAAAGTTCTTGATACTAATAAAACAAAACAACAAAATATGTTCTTCATACTAATATCCATGCTCTTGATACCAATATCAACAAAACATCAAAACATCAAACAAACTCTCTTGATACCAATATAAAGCAAACTTTGATATAAACTTACAAATAAACAATAAACATGCATATAAACTCAAATACTTCTCCCCCTTTTTGTCAATCATCAACAAACGGGTTAAAGTAAACAATAAAACAATGTTCTCCCCTTTTTTGTCTGAAACAAAAAAATCAACAAGGGGTGAAATCAAATCAAAACATTATGATACCAATTAAAAAAAATATATCAATTTAGTGCATCAAGATATCAATTGATCATAAATAAAATATACCAATTGAAAGTACATAAAACAATTGTTTTTAATATAAATTTAAATAAATATGTATATATTATACCAATTGAAAATAAATAAAACATATAGGTAATCTTGATACCAATTATAAAAATTAGTACCAATTGAAAGTAATTTTTTATTAGGAGCATATGATTCCCAAAAAAATCAATCTCATTTTTCAATCATTTTTCAACATAAAGTGTGGAGTAAAATACCAAAAGGTAAATAAAACCAATTAAAAGGTGAAATATTAATTTTCTCCCTTTTTATGAAATACCAAACAAAATAATGCAAAAGCTTGTATAAGATACCAATTGAAACATAATCAATTAAAAGATAATAGTCACTTAAAAAATTAAGCTTAGCATAACCAAAATTTGTGCTCAAAGATATAGAGATATGTAAGCACAAATAAAATACATATATATGTATGGAAACATGAATACCAATCGAAATTGATCCTATTTGAAATGTAAGCATACATATATGAGTATACAAAAAAAAAAGTCAATAGTGATACCAATTGAAAAGATCCAATGATATCAATTGAAAGTATAATAAGAATCAAGTGTATAACTTATATTCCCTACCACTCATTCATGTACATGTTTAAATAGATTTTCAATTAAGAGCATAAAAGGTATGGTCGCCCAACCAGCCGCCCTTGGAAGGATAGGGTTTTCAAAAATAGGTTTGAAAATAGTTTAGCATAATTGAAAACTCTTCCAAAATGAAGAATACGAACTAGTTATACGATAAATTTGAAAACTAGTACGAAATCCTTCAAGTAAGGAATAAAATAAGAATATATTCTATAAAATATGAAAATCACTAAACCAATGTCACTCAAAAACTATATAGCACATATAATACTCATGAAAACAAAATCATGAGAAAACATCAAGTAATATGAGTGTACAAGTTTTCTGAATGACAATTCATGAAAATAGGCAATCAAGCTCATAATGAAATTCCTTGAAACATGAAAAACAAGAAAATCTAATTTTCATCAAAATAATTTAATCTTCAAGGCATATGTATGTCTTGTACAAACTAGAGCATACATACATATCCAAACATGAATGAGTCCACAAAAGTATATGCATGAAGGCAAGTGGCTCAAGGATGTATATGTTTAACTATTAGTTTGGACAAAATGGACATATACATGAAGTTTAACATAAACATGAAAAACATGTACAAAATGGGAATACAAGTCAAAATGTATGAATCATCAAAAGTAGACTATAGTAGTACATCTAATAAGTACAAATGAGCGTTTAAGTACCAACACATAATAATCTATTTGTGGCTCACTAGTTGTACAAGTATATACCTAAGTTTTAATGAAAACTAACATCTAGACATGTAATCAAAACATGAAGCATAAAAATCAAAACAAAACTTATATGATCATTATGGTAAATGAATATGCATTAGAGCTAGGACATACACATTAGTTAAACTAAAGTAAGAACACTAAATATAAATCCATATAAATATGGGTGTCTCAAATACTAATCATGTATATCACTAATCTAAATATCATGACATTTAACATCTTAATCATGAAACATCAAAACATGTTAAAAGTGAATAATATGAAAGCATGTAAACATAATGAGGAGTAAGAGATCGTTACCAAAACCGATAAGGCACGTCTTCATTTCTCCAAATCAAGGTGGTCCTCCAACCAATCTCTCCTTGAAAGTGATGCATCCAAATAATCCTCTTTAAGCTCAGAACGCATCCACCTCAAGGCACCATCACTCTCACGTCATGTGAGAGCCCACTCCTACATCAAATAAAATAGGGGTGGTCTTTGGTACCCACACTCTTTTGGGTTCATAGTGGTTAGTTCTTTTCCTAACCCAAACAAATTTATCTGCTAAATTTGAATCGTGTATCCTATCATAACAAAATTTAGCAAGATGGCCTTACGTCCACAATGTGTACATGTGTACACATGCGCATACATTGTGTGATGGGTGTGAACGTGAGGAGCATGTGTATGCCGTGGTTTGTGTGCATGCATAGAAGGAATTTGTTTCTTGTGAAACATGAATTCCAAACGTGTATGGTTTATGGCACAATGGCTCAAAGTGGAGCCCAAACAATTAACACTTTTCTTCAAAACATTTATATCATTTTTAATACTTGAAGATAAAGTGGAGCATGCAATAGGTGAGCTAGAATATGAAGCTATACTAACATGACAAATATGAGAGTCTAAATCATTTTTCAAAGAAATGTTTTTCTTGGAAACCAAATCCAAATCCTTTGAAATAGAAGCAATTTTATTTTTCAAGATTTCATTCTCTTTTAAGACAAAATCAAGTTTTGAAGTTAAAGTCTCATTTTTCTTCAAAATATTTTCACAATCATTTTTACTTTTTAAAATTTTATTTTCTTTTAGAGCAAGGTTAAGTTTGGATTTCAATGAATCCCTTTCATTAGAAATCTCCAATTTCTCTTGCAAAATCAAATCTAATTTTGAACACAAATCCTTATTTTCTTTGTTAAGTCCAAAATTCTTCTTTTTCAAAAGATTATATTTTTCAAGCAATTTTTCACAAACAATGGAGAGTTCTTCATTCAAAGTGTTGGCATCAATATAATCATTATTAGAAGAACTAGCATCATCATTATCTAATTGAGTTTCCGAGTTTACCTCAAGGGAGTCATTCCCTTGGACCATGTAGCAATGTTGCTCGGATTCTCCACTAGATTCATCTTCTACAATGGTTGGAGTTTGAAGCTTGGAGGAGGTCAACGTGTTCCACACTGCAAAGGCGGAATCACAGTTAGAAACCATCATAAGATATTCTTTATTAAGCGTGCTTCTAAGTGCCTCGAGGGCTTGTACATTGGTTTCTATATGCTTGCATTATCAAGATAGGATTTCTTGGTAACGGCAAGGAAAACATCCAAGCCTAGGGTTTTTAGGTACATGGACATCCTAGCCTTCCAAACAACAATGTTGGAAGTATCAAACATAGGTGGAGTCATGAAGTCCATGAGTGTGTGTAAACAATATAAGTGTGCAAATGCAAATCTAGATTAGTAAAACCAAGATCACATTCCTAGGTGGTTAAACCTAATATTAGGAGCGTAGGCTCTGATACCAATTGAAAGTACACCTAAAGGGGAGGTGAATAGGTGTACGGCTAATTTATGAACAATAATACGAAAATTAAAAACTTAATGCAACACACTTAGTGTAATCAAAGAGTGTAGCCGAATTCCCGGTGAAGGGCTCTGGACTAACTCCTCTGAATTCCTTTGAATAAGAGTTGAGGTGCTATACGAAGCTCTCTTAGTTAAACACAAGTGAGGCACACAAACAAACCAAGCATGTATATGATATGACAATATGAATCAATGCACAATGTAAGAGAGAGTTAGAGAAAGTGGATCAAACGAAAATACCAAGATATATTTTGAGGTTCGAGCACACAGCTCTACGTCCCCGCCTTCACATAGAAGGATTTCCACTAACTCGTCCACACAGGACTTCCCATACAGGGAACCTCCACTGAGGATTTTGACCAATATAATAATCGGGAGTACACAATCCTCTCTCAAATACAACACAACCTCTACACTTAGAGGCTAGGCACAAAGCCACCACAAACACAATCTCCTCACACTTGAGGGATTCCAACACAATCTCCACCTCTTACTAGAGGGAGCCAAACAGCACTTTCACAATCACCTCTACACAAGAGGGATACCAACTCAATCACCTCTCACTAGAGGGATATCACAAAGATGGAAGGTTTACAACTTGGTGGTCTATCTCAACCACAAATCAATTCTTTTTCTACAAAACAAAGATCCTAATAGATAGGATAGAAGGTAAGCTCAAGTGTGAGAAAACAAAGTGTTTTGAACAAAGAAAATCACTTGGAAAAATCTCCAAATAGATATAGAATTTTAGATCAAAAACCAATTTCCAAAAGACTATTTTCTTTGAATTATCAAACACTTTAAAAACAAATGAAGATTAATCTTTAAACCCAAAAACTCTTTTGAAAAAACTTGCTCTTAAAACACTTGAAAAGATCTAAAATTTTGCTCTTGAAAACTTGTTTTGAAACAACTCAAATGGGGGGATATTTATACCCCATTTGAATCTGCCCGTTGGTAGCAGAAAAGGCCCAGATTGGCCTTCCGGTCGACCGGCCGGTTGACCGACCAACGGTCAAAAAATTAATCGTTGAGCCCTCCGGTCGACCGCCAGGTCGACCGTGCCTAGAACAAGAGAGCAACGGCTCTCTGGCCGGTCGACCGCCCGGTCGACCCGATAGTGGGCTTACTTCAGTCGGTCGACCGGCCAAACATACTGGCCTTTGTGCAGTCTTGTGCACATCGGTCGATCGGTCCGGTCGATTGACCACTGGTCCGGTCGACCGTCCCGGTCGACCGCCAGAGCCTGGCGTGGCAAAATACAGGACTTGAAAATTGGTCTTTTTATTGTCAAATAAATCCCATAAAATCTTTAAAATTCTACAAAAATAGGTTCTTGTTATATCTTTGAAATACAAACATGTTTGAGTAAAAATCAAACCATGTTACAAACATTTTGAACCATTTTTGTGACTTGAAAATTTTGCCTTTAACTAAATTCTGTATTTTTCAAAACTTAGATTTTTGAAATGGAAATCCGATTTTTTCAAAACACATGTGAATATAAAAACATGATACTTAAACAACTTTGAAGCATATAGTATATGGATAGAATCCAATATACATGAAAGAGATATATATCAATGTTTTTGACATTAAATCTGAAAATAAGTTTTGTTTAAATACAAAACCCAAATCATGAATAGGTTATCAAAGTAAGTTTTTCTAAGAATATGAAGCATACATGTATATAGATCAAATCTAATATACATTATTAAACTTGTTTTGATACAATTCTATTCATGAAAAACCAAGATCGGTTAAACCGAAAATCATAACCAAAACATGAAACGTGTGTGTTGTGAACTTGAGCATACCACACTATCTAATCTTTAACAATGGATCTAAACTAACTATTTTAAAACAAACCGAGGTCTTCTTGTAGAGCGCCGTCTCCAAGTCGACTCGATCCAAACGCGATTCACCGAGCTTGACTCGAACGAGTGCTAGATATGAACTTTGACGCTCGAGCTCTTGAATCACCATGTGAAAGGTCCAAAATACCTTTGTTGAAGCTAATCACCTACTAATATCTTGGTTAAATATCTGAAATTAAATATCACAAGATTATTAGTAAACTATAACTATATGAGTTAATCATCATCAAAACTAGAGTGGAAGGCCTCTGGGCCAACATAAAGCTCCGAAAGAAAGCGCGATAAAAGAGACAAAGCGTTGGGCCAGCACTAACATTTCATGAGGAAAGAGGAATGGATTTTTCTATCCAAACATGCCCTTCTATTATTATTCTTAACAGAGCACTTAAATTTACTCTCTGTAAAGTTTTTTTTATTTATTGGATTGGATTCGGATTCAAACACTCGATCCAATATTAATGATTAATTAAAACCCGAAATATCCGTTCTGATTCGAATCGGGTTATCGGACAATGGACTTCCCAAACCGATCCGAACAGTCCATCATCCAGCGGGAGAAAATATGCTATAAAACAACATTGAACGGTCAGGATTGCATCAGGAGTTGTGTAAGATAACTGTTCTGTCTCGTCTCTTCCATTCCCTAAACCCTCGATTAAAATCCTTGCGAGGGTTTTCTTCGGTCAGAATCGTCGGCTCATCTCTCCCATCCTAAAGGTACTTTTTGGTCTCAAAACCATAACCCTAATTTCGTACTTCTAATATCTCCCCATCGACCGCTTCATTTTCATATGTGTGTTTATCGATCTCTCTTGTTTTCTGTCTCATTTCGGATCAAGTTTGATAAATGTTTGAGACGATCCCTTTAGTTTCTTAGATTGGTTCTTATTTCGCCTATCCATTTGTCTATCTATTTATTATGTTTATTATGATATGCGATTGTATTCCTGGCTAGAAACTGTGTTAATTTTGATTTGTTTATTATATTGTATTGTTCCATTTCACTTGTTGAAGTATCTGATTCAAGCTTTCTTTAGCTTTCTAACGATAAAGCTTACCCTTAAGTTGGTAATCATCATGTAATCAAATAACTATCATTAGGAAAGTTAGAAATTAGACATCTTTCTTTTTTGAGTAAGCAAATTTGGCTGCGTTACGCCGAAGATGGTTGTAACTCAAACCATGTCCTTCGAGATTAAAATGGTAAGAAGACAAGATCTGCCACAGTGGATTCATTTCATTTTGGAGATATGTAGAGTTAAAGACCCCAATAAAATATAGCACAATTTTCTCTTCTAAGAACCAACTCAATGGAGTTGTATGTGAGGAATTTGTGTGCATGGTTTGATGGTCATCTCTTCATTTTATCTTTGGTGTCAATAACTTAGTCCTCAGACTCCTCGCGTTGTATTTTGTTCTACATTATATTTTCATTAGAACCCTTCATATAAGCTAGTTTCTTCCTCCATTTTCAACAACACATTGCATATAGAATGTTGAAGCTGTATGACATATGCTTGTAAAGCCTGCACTAAATCACCTCAACTTCTGTTAACACCTATATAGTAAATGACTGACTGAAATGATCCAGATTGATGCTGTAATTTTGGATCAAGAGGGAACTTTTGATACTTTCATGTAAAAGAAGGATGTGTTGAGTTAATAGCTATGTTGATATGTGCAATTTGATCATATTGGGTTTAACTTACATTTATGACTTTGAAATTATTTTACCACATTCTTTTTTTTCTTCGGACGCCTTTCTGTTTATAGTTATTTAGTTTTTTGCATGTTGCTTTTTCTCTAATGCAATTTGATTGGTTGTGTATTTTGTATAGAGATATGTGAAAATACACCTAGAGGGGGGGAGGGGTGAATAGGTGTATTAGCTAATCTAAGACAAATGATGCGGAATTAAAACTTAATTGCAACACATTATGTGTAACCAAAGAGTGTAGTTGAATTCCCCGTGAAGGGCTCTGGACTATCTCCTCGAGATTCCTCTAAATAAGAGTTGAGGTGCTATATGAAGCTCTCTTGGTTCAACACAAGTATGGACACACAAACAATGCCAAGCATGTACTAGATATGAATATAAAGCAATGTAAGATATGAGAGAGATAGAGTTTAGAGAGTGAATCAAACGCAAATATCAAGATATGTTTCGAGGTTCAAGCCACTGCTCACGTGCCTTCACACAGAAGGATTTGCACTACGTCCACACAGGACCTCCCACACAGGGAACCTCCACTGAGGAATTTGCAAGTACAAAGTAAGGAGTACACAACTCCTCTCTCCAACAACCACCTCTACACAAGAGTCAAGACACAAAGCCAAAACAACAATCACCTATACACAAGAGGGATAAAGGCACGAAACCAAACTCCACCACAATCACTTCTACACAAGAGAGATAACCACCCAAATCACAATCTCAATCACCTCTACACAAGAGGGATGAACACAAACCCAAAGCAAAGAAAGGATTACAATCTTGGTGATCACAATGGACCACAAACAACTCTTGGTGATCTCAATAGACCACAAACTATAATTCTCACAAAAACAAGATCCTATAAATAGGATAGAGATGTTAGCTCAAGTGTCAGAAAAACAAAGTGTTTGAAAAACAAATCACAAAGAAAAATACTTGAGAAAAATACTAGAAGAAGATAGAAACAAAGATCAAAATCAATTTCTCAAAAACTCTATTTTTCTTTGACTTTTTCAACCCTTGAAAATAAACAAAAGATAAATCTTTTTGGCACAAAAACTCTCCAAAAACTTGCTGCTATAACACTTGTATAGATGGGAAAATTTGCTCTTAAAATCCTTGTAGAAAACAGCCCAAGAGAGGTAGCCTCTCAAAAATTCTAGCCGTTGCATCCAGGAAAAGCCCAGACTGCCCTTCCGGTCGACCGGCCGGTCGACCAGCGCAACAGTCATTTTTCTGATCGTTGTGCCTCCGGTCGACCGCTCGGTCGACCGGCACTACTCGAGACCTTAGTAGTTTCAGTCAGTCGATCACGCAGTCGACCGACCTACTTGGCTGGTCCTGTGCACGTCTGCGTGCACATCGGTCGACTGGTCCGATCGACCGTCCGGTCGACCGCCAGCAGGTCAGGCTGGGAATTTCAGAACTTAAAAATTAGGCATTTAATCTCTAATAAAATCCCATAAAATCTTATAAATTTCACTAAAATAAGTTCTTGTAAGATCTTTGAATAACAAATATGTGTGACCAAAAATCAACACATATTCCAAACTATCTGAACTATTTTTGTGATATAAAATATTTGGCCTTAAACAAAAATTGTATTTTTCAAAATTTGGATTTTGAAACGAAAAATTGTTTTCTCCAAAACTTGCATAAATACAAAAACAAGATATTTTAAAACTCTCTTGAAGCATATTGTGTATGGAAGAATCCAATACACATAAAGTATATATCTATGTTTTTGACATGAAATTCAAAAATAAGTTTTGTTAATTATAAAACTCTAAACACATGAAATAGACCATCAAAATAAGTTTTTCCAAATATATGAAGCACAAATGTATATAGATGAAATCTAATATACACTAAATTATGTAAACTTGTTTTGATTCTATCTATTCATGAAAATCATATATATGTCTATTCGAAATCCAAAACCAGTTAAAACGAAAACCAACCATATTGAACTTGTATGTGTGTGTGAACTTGAGCATATCAACACTATCTATCTTTACACAAGATCTAAACAAACCGAAGTCTTCTTGTAGAACTCCTTCTCCAAGCCGACTCGATCCAAACACGATCCAACGAGCTTGACTCCATATGAGTGCTAGATGCGATCTTGACGGCAAGCTCTGAAATTTACATGAGATATCTCCAAAACCCTTTTGTTGAAGCTAAACACCTGCTAAGTACTAATATCTTGATTAATAACTGAAACTATGTAAACAGAAGATCATTAGTAAACTAACCTTCATAAATTAGTCATCATCAAATTTAAGGTGAAAGGCCTCTTAGCTAACAATTTCCCCCTTTTTGATGATGACAAAACTCATGAGGTTATATATATGCATCCATTAAGGATAGGCTTTCTAGAAGCTCCTCTTTAATATATGCATAATCGATAAACATATAAAGATATGCAATGATGCTCAAAACACCAATAAAACAAGATATATGCATAAACACATAGTAAAACATGCATATATAACCCTGAATTCTTCTCCCCCTTTTTGTCGCTCATCAACAAAGGGGTGAAGACAAATAAACAATAAACATATTTTAAAAACAAAAATTTGATACCGTTAATCGAAAGAACCATTGAAAGAAACAGTTCTTTTTGAATAGATACCAATGAAAGAACATGATATCAATTGAAGGTGAACACCAAATTTTAGGTAAACACTATATTTTGCAATAAGGATACCAATTTGAAAATAATACCAATTTAAAATTATTGATACCAATATTGAAAATGTAAGCATATACCAAAGAAAAATATTTTTCATCATAAAGACTGGGAGTAAGATACCAATTGAAAAGTAAAACCAATTGAAAGATAAAATAAGAATTTTTCTCCCTCTTTATGAAATACCAATAAAAATGATGCATAAGCTTGTATATGATACCAATTGAAAAATAATTGATATTAAGAACTAAATCAAGCTTAGAAAGAAATAATTTGTGCTAGAGATATATGGTAAAATGAGCACAATCAAATCATATATATGTATGTATGAAATGGATATACCAATTGAAATTGATACTAATTGAAATTTGAAGCATACATATATATAAGAAAATAAATATGAGTATACAAACATATGAAATATCATAAAGATCATGTGTATAACTTATACCTGCCACCCTGTTCATGCACAAGTTTAAAAGATATTCAATAAGGGTATACAAGGCATGGTCGCCTATCCAACTGCCCTTTAAAGGTAGGGGTTTTCAAAAATCATGATTTGAAAATATTTTAGCATAGTTTTGAAAAACTCTACCATTTGAAGAATAAAGGCTAGTTTAAAGATGATTTTGAAAACTAGTATTAAATCCTTCAAAACTAAATACGCTTTAAGGTATATGTATGTTTTGTTGAAACTAAAAGTATACATACATATCCCAAATATAAACGAGTTCAAAAAAATTTTTTTGCAGGAAAAGCAATTAACTCTAGGATAGACATGTATATCGAATAGTTTTAGACAAGATTAACATATACATGAAGATAAGCACATGTTTATGAAAATATATACACAAATAGGGAAAACAAGTATAAATGAAAGAATCATCAAAACTAGGCTATACATGTACATATAATGAGTACAAATGAGCAATAAAGGGCAAATACATAAGAAGCAAATGTATCTCACTACTTATACAAGTATATACACAAGTTTTAATGAAAAGTTTCATCTAAACATGTAATCAAAACATGAAGTGCAAAACCATAATAAAACATGATCATTAAGGTAAATGCACGTGCTTTAGAGTTAGGATATACACAATAGCTAAACAATAGTGAGAACACAAAATATGAATTCATATGAACATGGGTGTATCTCAAAGACTACATATGTATATCACAAGTCTAATTAACATGACATTTAACATAATAATCATAAAAAATCAAAACATGCTAAATGTCAATCAATGAGAGTATGTAAGCAAAATGGGAGTTAGAGATAGTTACCAAAACCAATAGGACTAATTTCTAGATCTCCAAATCATGGTGGTTCTTCCATCAAACTTGCTTGAAGGTGATGCGTCTAATGTAGTGCCTGTCAAGCTCAAACGCATCCACCATCAAGGCACCAAAACCCTCACGTCAAGTGAGAGCCCACACCTACATCAAATACAATAGGGGTGGATTTTGGTACCCATACCTTATCGGGTTTATGGGGGTTAGCACTTTTCCTAACCCAAACAAATTTGTTTGCAAATTTTGAAATATGTATTTTATCATAACAAAACTTTACAAGGTGGTCTTTACGTCCACAATGTGTGTGTACACATGAGCATACATAGTGTCATGTGTGTGAACATGAGAAGCATGTGTATGCCGTGAATGGTGTGCATGAATATGAGGTGCGTGTTTCTTGCGAAACATGGATTCCAATTTCTTGTGATCCATAACACATTGGCTCAAAGTGGAGCCCAAACAATCAACACTCTTCTTTAACATAATTATATCATTTTCAATATTAGAAGAAGAAGTGGAGCATACATTCTTATCAATAGATGGTGATTCTATAGTAGCATGACAAACATGAGCATCAAAATCATTTTTCAAAGAGGTATTTTTTTGAAACAAATTCCAATTCTTTTGAAATCAAATCAATTTTATTTTTCAAAGAATTGTTCTCATTTAAAACACAATCGAGTTTTGAAGACAAAACCTCATTATTCTTCAAAACAACATCACAATCTTTTTTATTCTTTAAAATTTCTTTTTCCTTTAAAACAAGGTCAAGTTGGGTTTTCAAGGAGTCTCTTTCACTTGAAATCTCAACCCTCTCTTGTGAAATCATGTTTAGCTTTGAAAATAAATCTTCATTTCCTTCTTTTAATTTAAAACTTTTCTTTTTTAAAGTTTGTATTTTTCTGGCAAGTTTTCACAAAATATAAAAGTTCATTTAAGGCATCGACATCCATATTGTCATCGCCTGAAGAACTTGCACAATCATCTAGATGAGTTTCCGAATGTACCTCAATGGAGTCATTCCCTTGGACTATATAGCAAGTTTCGTCGGACTTATCCACCAAGGGTTCCTTCTCCACATAGTTTGTCGTCTGTAGTGCGGGAGAGGTCAATGTATTCCACACTGCAAAAGCGGAATCACAATGAGAAATCATACATAGATAATCTTTGCTAAGTGTGTTTCTAAGTGCCACTAGGGCTTGTGCATTGGCCTCTATATGCTTGCTATTGCCAAGATAAGATTTCTTGGTAGCGACAAGGTAAACATGCAATCCCAGGGTTTTAAGGTGTACACTCATCCTATACTTTCATATATCAATGTTGGTAACATCATACATGGGAGGGGACATGAAATCCATGAGTGTATAAACAATATATGTGCAAATGCAAATCTAGCTTAGCAAGCCAAGATCTCACTCTTAGGTGGTTAAACCTAATATCAGGAGCGTAGGCTCTGATACAAATTGAAAATACACCTAGAGGAGGGGTGAATAGCTGTATTAGCTAATCTAAGACAAATGATGCGGAATTAAAACTTAATTACAACACACTATGTGTAACCAAAGAGTGTAGCCGAATTCCCTGTGAAGGGCTCTGGACTATCTCCTCGAGATTCCTCTAAATAAGAATTGATGCGCTATATGAAGCTCTCTTGGTTCAACACAAGTATGAGCACACAAACAATATCAAGCATGTACGAGATATGAATATAAAGCAATGCAAGACATGAGAGAGGTAGAGTTTAGAGATAGTGGATCAAACGTAAACACCAAGATATGTTTCGAGATTCGAGCCACTGCTCTACGTCCCCGCCTTCACACAGAAGGATTTTCACTACGTCCACACAGGACCTCCCACACAGGGTACCTCCATTGAGGCATTTGTAAGTACAAAGTAAGGAGTAAACAACTCCTCTCCAACAACCACCTCTACACAAGAGGTAAGGCACGAAGCCAAAACAACAATCACCTCTACACAAGAGGGATAAAGGCACGAAGCCAAACTCCACCACAATCACCTCTACACAAGAGGGATAACCACAAACCCAAATCACAATCTCAATCACCTCTACACAAGAGGGATAACCACAAACCTAAATCACAATCTCAATCACCTCTACACAAGTGGGATGAACACAAACCCAAAGCAAAAAAAAGGATTACAATCTTGGTGATCACAATGGACCACAAACAACTCTTGGTGATCTCAATAGACCACAAACTATAATTCTCACAAAAATAAGATCCTATTGATAGGTTAGAGATGATAGCTCAAGTGTGAGAAAAATAAGGTGTTTGAAAAACAAACCACAAAGAAAAATGCTTGAGAAAAATACTAGAAGAAGATAGAAACAAAGATCAAAACTAATTTCCCAAAGACTATTTTTTTGATTTTTTCAACCCTTGAAAACAAATAAAAGATAAATAAAAACTTGCTGCTAAAACACTTGTATAGATGGGAAAATTTGCTCTTAAAATCCTTGTACAAAACAACCCAAGATATGGCTATTTATAGCCTCTCAAAAATTCTAGACGTTGCAGCCAGGAAAAGCCTAGACTGCCCTTCCAGTCGATCGGCGCAACGGTCATTTTTTTGACCGTTGTGCCTCCGGTCGATCGACAGGCCGGGCCAAGCCTGTCGGTCGACTGCCCGGTCGACCGGCACTACCCGAGACCTGGGTAGTTTCAGTCGGTTGACCGCACGGTCGATCGACCTACTTGGCTGGTCTTGTGCACGTCTGCGTGCACATCGGTCGACCGGTCCGGTCGACCGCCAGCAGGTCAGGCTGGGAATTTCAGAACTTAAAACTTAGGCATTTAATCTCCAATAAAATCCCATAAAATCATATAAATTCTACAAAAATAAGTTCATGTAGGATCTTTAAATAACAAATATGTGTGACCAAAAATCAACACATATTCCAAACTGTTTGAACTATTTTTGTGATATAAAATATTTGGCCTTAAACAAAAACTGTAATTTTCAAAACTTGGATTTTGAAACAAAAAACCGTTTTCTCCAAAACTTACATAAATACAAAAACAAGATATTTTAAAACTCTCTTGAAGCATATTGTGTATGGATAGAATCCAATATACATATAAAGTATATATCTATGTTTTTGACATGAAATCCAAAAATAAATTTTGTTAATTACAAGACTCTAAACACATGAAATAGACCATCAAAATAAGTTTTTCCAAATATATGAAGCACAAATGTATATAGATGAAATCTAATATACACTAAACTATGTAAACTTGTTTTGATTCTATCTATTCATGAAAACCATATATATGTCTATTCGAAATCCAAAACCGGTTAAAACGAAAACCAAACATATTGAACTTGTGTGTGTGTGTGAACTTGAGCATATCAACGCTATCTATCTTTACACAAGATCTAAACAAACCGGAGTTTTCTTGTAGAACCCCTTCTCCAAGCCGACTCGATCCAAACACGATCCAACGAGCTTGACTCCATATGAGTGCTAGATGCGATCTTGACGCGCGAGCTCTGAAATCTATATGAATTAGCTCCAAAACTCTTTTGTTGAAGTTATACACCTACTAATATCTTGATCAATAACTGAAATTATGTAAACACAAGATCATTAGTAAACTAACCTTCATAAGTTAGTCTCATCAAAACTAAGGTGAAAGGCCTCTGGGCTAACAATATGTTCATTTTATAGATATTTCTGAAGCTGAGAAAAAGTTTAACAGCTTCTCATCATAATAAGCTACATTTATGTACATATCTATCTATGGCAGATGTGTTTGGTTTATGTTATAAAAGTTCAGTATTTAGGTCCCAAGAGCTAGACTTCCATTTCACATGATTTTTGTTCAGCTTTTGTACATTCTTCATTTAATTCCAAGCAAGATGGAATTCCCTATGTTCAAGTAGTTCTTTTCTGCCTCGTAATAGTTGCCTAGTTAGTTAATTTCTTCTCTTGATGTCAGATTCTGAAGATGGCTTTTGCCAATAAAATTGGAAATCTCTTCAAACAAGTTGTTAATACCAATCCATCAGTATACCAAACAATACGATGCATGTCATCCTCTAGACTCTTTGTTGGAGGTTTGTTAAATTACTTCCCAAAATTCTTTCTTCTGCAGATTTTGATTTCATGTTTATAAAACATTAAAGTGTCTCTTTTATGCTTTTACTTCTTCTTTTAGGAATCTCGTATGCTACAGATGATCAGACCCTGCGAGAAGCATTCACTAGTTTCGGTGAAGTGACGGAAGGTACACATTTTTATGAGACTAATATTACTTTCTGCAAATACTTTTGAAACAAATTGCTCTTTTTCTTTTGCAGCGAGGATTATCATGGATAGGGAAACTGGTAGGTCCAGAGGGTTTGGTTTTGTAAGTTTTACATCAACTGAAGAGGCCTCAAATGCCATCAGTGGTATGGATGGGAAGGTACATCTTTTTCTGATCCTAATAGCTTAATTAATAATCTTGAAATATTAATTGGGTGTTGCTATAAATATCTATAATCTATTGGCTTACAGGGTAATGAATTAGATTATGCAAGTTAGTTTTTAGGACATATTCTTCTTGAATTTTCATTCTCTTGGGCAATACTCTTCATGCATGACTTGTCCAGAAACTTTAGAAGGCTAAGGTAACATTATCCTGTCCATTTGGCTGTTTAGGCTAAAACTTGAATTTGAAGGGACCAGCTATTCATAATTGATTTTTTCCTAATTAACGAAACCAGCTCAATATCATGTCTCATGTTTTCATTCTATATCCTATGGTGGTTACCATTATGGAACAAAGCATCTCTTTAAGAAATTACTTTTTTAAAGCAAGGAATGTGGTATCGGCCACAATGTGTTGGTTCGGCCGCATCATTTTGGTTTCCGTGGTGTGCTTTTGTACTCGGTTTCGGTTTATATCAGTAAGTATCAGCCATGCTTTGGTCTGTATCAGTGAGTAGTGGACATGTCTTCTTTTCTACTGGCAATTTTTTTGGTGTGTATCATTCATATTTTAGCCTGTTTATGTCCCATTTCTGCTAAAACAGGCTGAAAAACAGTCCAAAATTGCCTCAAATTCAGTAGAAAGGAAAGATTAGTGATTGGTATTCCGTAGTGACTGATATTTCTTCACACATGAAATTAAAAAGTATATTTCAAAGAAATGCACATATATAGCTATATAATTATATGTACACTTGAATTAATAATTTATACACATAATATATGTGTGTACATACATGGTACAATATATGTGTGTATGTATGTACATACCGTTGAACCATATTCATGCATACATGTATAAGTATACATATATCTTTTTCACTAGAACCAAAACTCAAAGAGAACTCTTCAAGACTACCAAACCTCACAGAAACTTGGCAAATTTGTAATGTCTGAAGCTGAATTGAATTCTCAAACCTTTGCCTTAAAGGCTTAGAGCTCTTAAAAAAGAAAAGAACAAGTTGTAGAAGTTTGTTTAGTCTCCTAGTTTTTTTTACTTGATTGTATTATCAATACAACTGAAATAGTGTGCTAAATTGCTAGGTTGTCTAGGTCCTAAATATCATTCGTTGTTAGATTTGAATTTAGAGCATAGTTATCAGTATATTTTGTTAGAAGGTTGTATCTTGACAACTATGTTTGAAAAGTTTATGTAGTTTCTGGCATTGCCTTTGCTTGCATAGAAATCTTTTTTAGAAATTCAAAAGCTTTGAATAAAAAAGGATATATAGAATTAGTAGGAGAAAGGCATACCTGTAGAACGTAAGTTTAGCATGACACAAAAAACAAGAAGTTCATGTCACAGGACATACTTAGAGAAATTGGGTTTTGCTATTTGGGATCAAATTATTCACATCATGGTAAGATCCAGGTTGATATCTATATAATCAAAGCATTTTGTTAAAATGGAGAAGTGCTTCTAGACTAGAGTTTTATTTGACCATAGAATACGAATGAAATTAAAGACATATAATCAAAGCATTTTGTTAAAACGGAGAGGTGCTTCTAGCCTAGAGTTTTATTTGACCATAGAATACCAATGAAATTAAAGACATATAAGACATCTAGTGACCAGCTATTCTTATGGTTAAAATGTCAGACAATCAACAGACTTGCTAAAAGAACAAGTGTACCAGAAATGATGAGTGGCTATGAAATGGATGCATTTGGGAGAAGTTGATTATGGTGTAAATTTTGTGATAAGATGAGGCAAAACGACTGAGATGGTTTGTATATGTGAAATGGAGGTAAATGATGGTATGAATCAAGGGAATAAGCTAGTCTAGATGAACATGGATTGAGGCTGTAGAAAAGTATATGCTAGTTGTTAACGTACAGGAGTGGCCCTTAGTGGATCTAGATGATTCATGTAGCTCATTCCAAAAAAGATTTGTGTTTGTTTGGCACATTTGCATGGAATAATGCTTTTCAAATTAAGCAGATATTTTTGTTGCATTTTTTATTGTTTTTTAGGGCAAGGATGGAATTTTTGCAAAAGAGCTTGGATGAGGCAGGGAGGGATGAGTTTTTTCATTAGGGATGCAAGGTGCGAGACAACGTAGAGAATTGAGTTCCTTTTGTTTTCAGCCATATTCTTAATATATTTGGGCTTCTCCTAAATGAACTTCTATAAAAGTAAACCAAACACCAACTTTTACACGGGACATGCATTTTTTTGAAGTCATAAATTAGTTCTCTTTCAAAGAGAGAGAAGCAGAGCTGTACTTTCTTATTTTTTTTTTTTGGGTGTCGGCTATTTTTGTCAGGTCCCTCATATAAAAAAAGTAAAACTAAAAACTCACACACAGAACAACAACCATGCATATGTATTGATTCTAAATACTTTCCGGTACTGATACAATGATAAAAACAACAATAAGTAATTGTTGAGTAGGATGATATCATATCCCACCGCCCATAATCTAATGGCTTACCGTCATGTTAGGTAAGTCCATGACTTTTCTAAGTTGTCACATCATAAGAGCCATTTTTCTATCTCAAACGGAGTTTGAACACAATTTGATAACCCCAAGCTATTTTCCCAACAGCAAATAATTTCATATGCCTGTTTACATTTTGGAATGATATGCTCCTTATAATATTTCATGCCTATTTACGTTTTAGAATGATATGCACCAGATAATAAGATCAGTAGTAGCCTTGAGCTAGTCCATAATATTTATTTAGTTTGTCACCTGTGATTAATGGCTGACAGTGACTGCTAAGAGATACTATGCCACTGATTTAGTATCTATTTCGCTATAGAGAACCTTATAATGACAAGCCTATTTACATTTTAGAATGATATGCTGCTGATAATAAGATCAGTAATAACCTTGAGCTAGCCTATAATATTTATTTAGTTTGTTACCTGTGATTAATGGCTGATAGTGACTGCTAGGAGATTCTACACCACTGGGTTTAGCATCTGTTTTGCAGTAGAGTACCTTTTAGTTATAATGACTTTTCAAATTATGTTGCATCTGAAACTCTTCAAGTATATCTGATTATTGATCTCATGCATCAATTTTGAAAACAGTATTGTCAATGTTTTGTGCAGCAATTGCTATTCAGTTTAAAAACTGGGATAGGACTTATTTCTGTATTTATACATAAAGCAAACAGTAAAATGGATGACAATAATCATGCTTAATAGTCATAATTGGAAGCAAGCATCTCAGTTTATAATATTTACCATGCACAACACAAAGCCCTTTGATGGGTTTTGCGATTGCTATGGTTGGTCTTATGTCGAACGGCCTTTTTCTTTTTCAATCTTGTGGTGTTTGTCTATTCTTGGAATAAACTTATTCCATGGTGCTGATCTTAGATTATATGGACTATAGATTTCTAAGGCCTGGTGTTTATGTAGATGATTGTGTTCAAATAGCATCACATTACATCACATAACAGCCAAGAATTTATTCGGCCTGGTTTTTCCCTCAGGTTTGAAAAATAACCAGATATGGAACTGCATTTTGAGACACACACACACACACACACACACACACACACAAAAAAAAAAAAAAATTCCTCTCTACTTCTTTCACCCATGGTTTAAAATGTCGATATCGGTAATTGACCAACAGTTTCTAGTATCGATATTGCTCATTGTCGGTTTTGTATTGGTAACTCGAAGCCCGATAAGATATCGCCATATATATTGGATCGGCTGATATTTGAAGCCATGCTTTCACCTAAGTGACAACTTAAAGATCTGCTTATTGCTATATTGTTAACTCCTTTCAGTTTCTGATTAATGTTACCCTCTCTTTAGGATCTTCAAGGACGCATTGTTAGAGTGAATTATGCTACTGAGCGGACAAGTGGTTTCCGTGGTGGTGGCAGCTATGGTAGCTATGGAGGTGGTCCTGGCAGCAGTTATGGCAGTAATTATGGTGGTGCCAGAAGTAACTATAGTGGAGACGGCTACAATGCTGGAGGTGGTGGTGGATACAACATCGGTGCCGGCAATTATGATGGCGATACTGGTGACAGTAATTCCAGTGTTGCTGGCAGCAGTGACGGGTACTTTGGTGGCAATATGAACAACATAGATGATGCGAATGCAAACAGGCGGGGATAAGTTGCACCAATCTTAGCTGAATATTGATTAGCATATATGATTGAAACTGCAAAACAGAAAAAGAATTAGGTTTTAAATTGGAAAAAAGGGGTGGGTCTGTATCTTGTTTGTTATTTCTTATTTCAGTGCTACATGTCTGAAAAATGACAATAAAGGTGGGAAATATATCTACAACTGAGCTTGGTCCTCTGAAGTATTATTGACTTGTTTCGATTTTGGCATCGGAATTGTGAATGATACTTTCAAGACAACAGGTTAGCATGTTAACAAATTTTTACAAGTTCAAATGTATGGTGCTATTCTTGGATTTTAGCAAGAAGCTGGTCAGATTGTTCTTTACTTGAGCGTGACTATATTAGAATTCCTACTCTTTATTTGGTGACTACAATTGCATTTTATTTGATTATGATACGATTATGATAAAATTAGAGCCATAACCAATTGGCTCTCACTCTGATTTGGTTTTTCTTTTTCTTTTATCGCAATATTGAATAATGTATTTTTGACATCTTCAAAGACATTCATCGTGTTCAAATTCACTGTTCAGTGTAGCTCTAGCATCAAAAGATTGAATCTCACTATATTTTCTTTAAAAATATATATTTCTTTTCCTGACTGTTGTTACCCATTGCCAAGAGGCAAAAGAGAAAGTTACTCATATATTGCAAAAAGCATTCTTTGAGCATGCAATACTGCAGCAGGAGAACCTTGCCTTGTCCTCGCTACAATCTGCTGGATCAATATCCTTCCCTCTTCGTCATCAGCGTCACTGCTATCACCAGCGTCACCGGAGTCCCTGCTCGCCGTCCTAAAAGGCCCAGTGCCTACAGATAACTCACCCCCAGCAATACATTTGTTGTCTGAATGGGACTCCAATCTGATCGCGATAACCCATCCACGTAAAGACCTTTGTTTGTGTTGGCCGTCAGTGACTGGCGCTCTTGATTGTCAGCTATCCGCACGAACTCCTCGCGCGCTTCATCATGAGCATGCAGTGCATCTCCAGATAAAATTAATACCGACAGTTGATCCACAGGAACATCTTGACCAGAAATGGCTGGGCTTTCTGGGGCAGAACAAGATCCCATTTCACTGTTTGAGAAGGCTCTTTGCCTTTGGGAGAGGACCTCGCTCGGCTTTCATGAACTCAAATTGCTTCTGGCTGTGGCGACGTGCACTATTGAGCTCTTCAATTCGCTCTTCCAGGCTGAACTGAATGACCTCATGGAGGCGTAAGCTGAGTTCTCTAGGTGAAACTGCATGATTCACAGTGTGGGTTTCGGTCGTAGAGGTGCTGTGGCCGTCTCTATTGGCCTCGGCCTGGCCTCCTAGAACCGTCCTGTTAAGCATATCTTCTTGTAGTTCTCCATGGACTATATCAGCTATAAGAACTGGATCTAGCTGCAGTGAGAAATTTCAAACCGCAATGTTAAGTACAACACTACTATAAAAGAAAAGAGTATTATAATAGAAAAATTCGCTACAACCACCTACTCTCATTCATAGGTAGGAAAAAAAACTTACCCCCAATTTTTATTTGCTACAATTGCATTCACATCTGCATAAATTGGTTCCTCTCAACCACCACTTCTTTATATATTTTCATTTCCTCTTTTACTCTTTCTCATCGCCTCCGATGTTGCTCTCCCCTCAACATCGCCCTCGATCTTCATCGACATGGTGGGAATCTCTGTGTTTTTTTAATATGGCGAGCTCTAAATTATTATTCTTTTTCAATTTGTTTTCTTTTTTTTTTTGTATTTTTTTTCGTGGTCTGTTGTGAAGATCTGCGATTTCTTTGAAATCTTCATTATTTCTTATTAAATTGATTATATAGATCTACTGTTAGGTAATTTTTTTAGTTAGTTCGGTTAATTTTTATGATTTTATAATAGCAAGGGATCCATCATGTTCATTTGAGCTCTGAAATTTGATCGTATTTAAAAAAAAAAACACATTCAAGTTATGTTATTGATGACTGCATTAGATTCACAGTTCTCAAAAAAGACACAATTGTATATTTTATTGAGATCGCAATCCTCAATAAACACACACTGTGTTTATGAGGACTACGATCAGTCACAGTCTCAATAAGCAAATATTTTTGTGAGGACTGCGATCATGATCGTAGTTTAATAAAGACAAAACAAAGCATTTTTGTAAGGACTGTGATCATGATCGCAGTTTTAATAAAGAAGATTGCGATATCATGATCGCAGTCCTATAAAAACTCAGAAATATGACATTTTTGTGAAACATGACATCTTTGTGAGATGCGATCTAGGACTCAGAAATATGAAATTTTTGTGATGACTGTGATCAATATAGAATCAGAAATAGGATATTTTTGTGAGAGTTGTGCTTAAAAAATAGGACATTTTTGTGAGAATTGTGATCATAGTCGCAGTCCTCAGCTTAATATCGCGAGGGGCATTTAAGTCTTTTTCATCGCTCTAAAGCGTACTCAAAAGCGCTTCTACCTCGACACGTTGACGTACGACCCTCAGTAGCGCTTCTGCGTTTGATGTGTTGGTGCACACCCTTTCTTTAAAAAAGAAGTTGCTGAAGCGAATTAAATTTTGTGAGTGAGTTTTTTTTTCTAATTACGGTTTGACAAAGGTGGCTGAAACGAAATCTCTCTATTATAATTACCAATTATTATGAATATTATGAAAAAAAAGGAAATTATATGAGAAATGAAACTTAATGACACTAGATTACCCCCTAGAGATGTATAAATAGTACAACACATAACCTTACAAATGAGGTTGATATTACTGTTTTCACTTGATGATGCACGTCCAATGTAGGAAGGAACAGGGAAATTGATGAATTTCTCCTCTTAATTTCTAAGGATTTGGGATTATTAAAAATTAAAAGGAGAAGGGAAAAAAAGGAAATTCACAATTACATCACTAGCTTGTACCATTTAATTCAAAAATAACGGAAAATCTAGCACCATATACACAGCCATTTCATAGTCATGAGATTCCCTAACTACTTTAGGAGCATGCAGCGAGAGAATGGAAAGATGATATCATTGACATTATTAAAATCAATGTTTTGAAGTTGCAGGCATTTGCTTCAGGAAGATGCAATGACTGCAAAGAAGTCAATCCAGGAAATGAGACCGTTTTTAGACATGTAAAGGGGGAAAGTTTACGCTGCAATTGGATAAGTGAAGCAAACCTATGGTTTTTTGTTAATTTTCAAAAAATTTACATATGTAAAGTGGGACAGTTTTTGCTGCAATTGGATAGGTGAATCAAAACTGTGGTCGATTCCCAAGATTAGACTTACAAAATCAACCCCAAAAAAGTCCTTGGAAAATTGGAATTGGAAAAATTTGTAAGTAGAATTTTTAATTTTCATGATCCATCTCCTAACACAAACCACCATTTCTTTTGAGTAATTCTATTATACGTGCATCCAATAACCCCTAAAAATTCCTGAACTGTGCTTTTGTCAGGTCTCAGGTAGGTAGGAATCAGTTCACAAGTCACCATTTCGACGATCAATATGAGGCAGGAATACATCAAGATAAGCATCATGATACAAAACACAGAAATAATATTCTAGTCAAATAAACTACATGATTAACGGATGCATAGACTTCAAAGTTAACAGTTATGAGCTTACCCCACCAAGAGCTGACATTCTTCCATCCAAACTGGAAGCATTCATATTCAGTTCCAACCTCTCCAGTTCAGCTTCCAGCTCTGCTTCAATTCTACTCAACTCAGATATCCCTGCGGTCTTGGAATATGGTTGGTCATTATCATCAGTTTTCTGAGCAGGAAAGGATTCTGGGACCTGAGTCTGCAACAAGTCAATTGAACCTTGAATGTTGGGATAACTGTCATCAAGTATTTGGCCTTCAGCTTCATTCTCCAGATCCTTTACAGTCACTGAATCTTTCATTTCCAACTCTTCTTGTAAATCTTGAATTAAGTTTTCAGTGTTCTTCAGCATGTCATTCGGCTTCTCTATTTCTCTTCTATTTGATATAATGGTGGATATTAAACCAATATCGATTCCAAGACAGAAAAGGAGCATCCTGCCCCGGTATATCTGAACAAATAACAGAAGAAAAATTATTTTGGGAATGGAAAACAAAAGTATACATTTATATTCAACAGTGAGCTGTAAGTATTTAATATATAGGGCACTGCAATAAAAAAAACACATGCACAAGTAATAGGTGAAATTGCTGCAATAGGCATAGAAGGCCACAAGCCAAGAAAAAGAAATGACTACATGTAAGCCACTCTACCTGTGTGCATTAAAGGACAAAGTATCTGACTATAGTCATAAATTTTTCAAGTGTTGGGATGGAAGGTTCCAAGTAACTTGATACAAGAATACACTGGATTTGTAAGCATAGAGATTCTGAGTTGAGGCAATGGCTTTAAAATTTAATAACATGCACATAAGAAAGGTAACCAAAGCTGATGTTATATTTAAGATTCAGTTTTTCAGTCCCTGATGCAAACCTAGACTGAAATTTTCAAATGTAGAATTCAAAGCAGAAGGGTCAAGAAATTAGAAAACACCTAGAATTCCAAATAATCAAAATTCTTCAATAAATACAAAATAAAGATAACCACCTGAAAGTCGGTGGAAAACATTAAAGCCACTTCTTGGTGACCCCCTGAATCAAACTTAACCAGCAGGCATTGAGCGTCTTCTAAGCAAAATATTGTCTTTTCTCTGATCGCAATATCAACTAGAAGCTTTTGCTTACTTTTGGTTTTCCTTTCTTTGCTAGTCAATTTCAAAAAAGACAGAAGTAAAGAAAATAAAATAGAGGATTAAAAGGAGCCTAAAGCAACTCTGTCAGGAGTTGGGAGGTTTCAGTCTTTCAGATCACCTCATTTGTGGCGTTAGCAAAGAAGAATGTATCACGTAGTGGTAGTAACTTGTTGGGCTGGTTTGACTTCGCTTCTTAGTGGCTGAAAGGCAACCTCCTTACGCTTTGTTTCTAGGACACTAACTGGAATATCTCGGCTATAATGATGGTCGACTTCATACATTGTCAAAACTGCTTCTACTCAAGTGATGATCTAAGTGTGAGAGAGCTTTGTTGTTGTGATAGAAAGGGGGTTCTTGGGAGAGCCTCAAAATTATGGGCCTCTTTCCTAGCCCTAAAGATAAGTTTTAACATTCTGAGAAAAGGGGAGGCACAATCTCCATAACCCAACAGAACTGAGGGATGAAGTGTGAGAAAGCGGACCAAATGGCTCAATCTCTTAGCCCCCCTGAATCATCAGATTTTTCAATAGGGCCAATAGACCCAAAACTATTTTGATTTAAGGTAGAAGAGGCGGCTAAGTCATGTGCAGCTGCACATGATGAGGACTTGAATCCTTCAAGAGAAATTTGTTGGAGACAGGAATGTTTTACCAAGTTAGGGTTTTGGCAACGCCTACTAATATAGATCCAACAACAGAGAACTTGTACATCATCGGCAGTTGTTGTACAACTGCCATCGCTCGCCAACTTGATGTTGATCTCAGCAAATGTAGCAAAGTTGCATGCGACAGTGAGGAAGTCTAGGGGAGGAGAAGCTGCATATTGTGTTCCAATGCCCAACCCAATCACATCAGCAGCAGAAGAGGTGTAAGCGTTCATATTCGAAAATATAATGAAGTGGACCGCCTTTGATCCATTGATAACATCTAATCTTGGAATCAAAGCTAAGAGATCATTCCGGCACCAATGAGAGTGTAGTGATCTATCCTGAGAACGCGATGACCGCATCAAGTTTCATGAGGCGTCTCGCACTGGATGTGATGACTTCACAAGTGGATTTAATCCATACAGCTGGTGGGAGGTCTGGCAAATGCATCTACACCACCACCTCTGTCAACTACTCAGGTTGGGATTCCATGGCTCAAAAGCCAGCACAATGTTGTCAAGGATCCATGGCCTATCATGAAGGACCCAATCTTAGTCCTAGCAAGATGAACCCAAAAAAGAAGCCATAGTTCATGGGAATAATTTCCCACTCATTTTGAGGGACCAGAGCTTTCATAATCCTTTGTGGATTTTTCCAAGATTGGATGACCTGAGAACTTCCTGGTGAGAAAACAAACCCAATAAGTTGACAACGATAGGATCAGGATAAGCCTGCCAGAGTTTGGCAATCTCATCTTGGAAAAGTGGAGGGCGGAGGATCTGTGGTCTAAGGATGGGAGTTCTGCACAGTCGGGTTGAGGCGATGGGTAAGAAGGTAGGAGAACAAAGGCAATGGAAGCAGGAATATCTAAAGGCTCACTGCTGAGGAGAAGTTCTAGCACGGAGAACACAAGGAGGGTCCATGGTTTTCATTGACTATATTTAATACCTTTTAGGGCCCTGTGATGTCAAGTAGTCTTACATCTAAGAATGATGGCCTTTTCTTCTTGATATAACGAAATCCGCTAATAACCGATTCACCTATCCCAGAAAAGTTGTTCGCAAAGCAAATGAAAACATCATGCAAAATTTTCACGGCTCGTTTACATCCAAGTTTGACCTCTAAAAGGAATCCTATATAACATAGGAAGGCAACTATACACTTGGAAAGAGCTGCAAAATGGGTGTGCTTTGATCCAAATAATTGCATGCCCAAAACACCAAAGAAAAATGCAACAAACTTTTGAATTCTGAAGAAAACATCTAAAGTTAGGGTGTGTTTGGCGTTGCATTCAGAAAGTGCTTTTACCGATTTTAAAGCAAATAAGTTCTTGTTTAAAAAAATTAGTTGTTTCTAATGAATCCAAAAAAAAGGACTTTTTGAAAATTGCACAAGCCAAAAAACTACGGTTTGGAGTAACCAAACAATCTAGCTTCTCCCAATGACAAAAGCAAACACCACCACCCCACAATGATCTCTATTTTTTTTCTATCACATGATCTGCATGCAATCTAGCCTCAAACTGAAATTTTCAATTTTTCTTTGTATTTTTCCTGCGAATCTTATCTAAAATGTCTCTTTTCTACAAATTCCTATCCAAATTATTTTAAATATTGATTTCTATTGATAAGCACGTAAAATTTTAAAATTACCAAAAATTGCAAGCTTTGTAAAAATCCTCTTCTAAAATGTGCTTTGGGCCTAATCCTTTTCTGAAAGGACTCATCTATAAACGCAAGCAATGCCACACAGTCTTAGTATCTAACAAGAAGGCTTTCTTCCCCTATCAAAGTTAATATGTACCTGTCTTGTGCGATCTTCAATTATCTAATTGATATCCAAATTCTTGTTTATGCAACGGTAAGAATAAGTTAAATTTCAGTATTTGAGTTCGTCCACATTATCTATAAACTTCGAGAATCACACTTTCTTAATAATAGTCCGTCTATGTTTAAGTTCAAGTGTCTCGTGTGTCCACAAGTGATAATCATGTCCAGAGGTTCTGACATTTGCAGAAGTATCAACCTTTATTTACCTAAAAAGTATGTGCAAGATGAAGGGTATAATACATTATTATATCAGAAAGTTGAAGTATCTGCAATGGTTGACTGGGTTGCTCGTGGTCCTTGTTCAAGACTTGAAAATTTTATGTAGCAAAGAAGTTGTTAAAGCAGAAAAGCGCAACCTAAATGTAGCTATTACATATGCAAGTAAATTAGTAATCATGATATTTATTTGAAGTGTACTTTAAGTCCATCAGGTTAATCCCTCTTGGAGAACCTAAGGCTGTAAACTAGGATACTTTCTCATAAAAGTTCATGCCACTACACCAAAACTCTGAAGTTGTGATGAGGGTAGAGGTTAATACTGTTATATTTTAACACACACACCCGCATGTCAAGTGCCCTTTTGATGGGTCGAAACCTGGGCTTTTATGCAACTCTATTTTTTTTAAATCTGTTTTTTAAATACATAAACCCGGGTTACTCTAGATATCATATTAAAGTCCATGCCACTACATCAAAACTCTTAAGTTGAGGTGAGGACTAAGGTTAATACTTTAATATTCTATCACCTACATTCTAGAGACGTTGGAACTTCTCAGAAGAAGAAAGTGGTGATTGACTGGGTTGCTCGTGATTAACAACTCAGTTGTAAAGAGAATGTATATACCAGAGAAGTTAAGTGAACAAAGGGTATCCTAGATATATCTATTAAATACGCAAGTGGAGATTATTTATTGAAGTGCATGTCGACCTTATCAGGTTACTCTTGGAGAACCTAAACTCTAAATTATGGCAATTTCTTATCATAAAATTGGAAAGAGTGCCAACCCAAAAAAGCGTGAACCAAGAGATTTCTGGTGATGAGGATGACCCGATCTCATTGGTGCACCTAAAATATATGCTATTCAATACACACAAGCATGAATTTCACCGTATATAAGTTATGCTGCCTTGGTACTGGAATAAAGGAAAGGCACCCATACCATATGTATTAGGTACTCAGATACTTGTTGGATACTCCAAACGCATCCTAAAATTTATAAGGTAACCAAGATGCATCAATGATTTATCTAAGGTCCTAAGAAATTATAAGTTACAAGACATGAACTACAATTTCATTTGATTTCTTGATGTATTGCCTCGCCGCTTCACAAAAATATATATAATTGTGCGAGTAACTATGGATTTATACAACTTGAAACATATTTTTCAAAATCTAAGTTATTTTGCTTTTTTATCATTATAACTTTACAAACTCATATTATCCGTAACATTAACCTCCGTGTATTCCTGAACTTAGGATTTGTCGTATCCACATAGGTGTGTACCATGTTGCATCTGTAACTTGTACCCATATCGGTGCAGGTGCAGTAGAGAGAGAGAGAGAGAGAGAGAGAGAGAGAGAGAGAGAGAGAGAGAGAGAGAGAGAGCTGTGTGTGTAGTTAAATACATGCAATTGGCCTTGTTTCTTGATTTTGGATACTTCCCATGTTAGTACTCTGCGCGTATGTTGAAATAGAATGCTCATTTCATGTCCAGAAATCATATCTATTAGTTATTTCTTATTGAACCCAATCTTTCAAAAATGAAAATGATGCCTTACTCTTCATGCAAACAACACTGAAGAAATTATACTTCATGCCATTGCATTCTTACCAAAATGAACATAAGCTAGAGTGGACTATGTTAATTGAAACCATAAGGTAGATCACAGACCCTCTTCAAATTGGTCTTTTCATATATTTGAGCAATATCACGTGAAAAAGATACCATTTCTCATCATCAATCATTGATTTGCTCACCACATAAATGATAATTGATCAATGACCATCAATAATGATTCATCATCAATGCTAATCAATCAAATTAGTTTAGTATTTATTTGTCTAACTATTTGCTCAAATTTGATTCAGATGGCCATTTAAGCAAAATCAAATATGTTGGTATTTGTCTATTCAACAAATTGAATATGACCATTCACATATTTGATTATCAAATATTCATTTATACTATGTGTGTGTGTGTGCGCGCGCACGCGCGCGCACTTGCACGTATCTGCTAAATGAACTACTAAATGAATTGAATATGATTTACATATTTGAAGTGTTTGATGATTAAATAGTCATTTAGTGTGCATGCAAGTATTTTTTTTGTGTTTGTGCTTATATGTATATCTGTGCTATGTGTGTTTGTGCATGTGTATATTTATGTATATGCAATTCAAACCCTTTGTAGTTTTCTATATAACATACACATAAATTTTAGCCCAATTAATATTTTACCCCAACTTGTATTTGGAACTGATTACATGGTGATGTTGCTGCATGTTGATACCAATCCTATGATGTTTTCTCTCAATTGTACATAAAAACAGGGGTTAAATGCTAAATAATTAGTTAAACAAATAATTTTGTAATCGAATTTGAATATCAAAATAAGGAAAAATTATTAAATAATTGGTTAACGAATATTCTTTGAATCAAATTTGAACATTACATTACTGCTTGAATATGAATCTCTATTCAAATCAAATTCAAATATGCATTTGCTAACCAAATTAAACTCAAATTCGAATATTCCAGTATTTGCTTCACTTTGATTTCCACGCCTACAAGTTACCTGATCTACATCAAGAGTCAAGACAACCTAAAAGCTAAGCATGGCCACAAACACATAGCACAATAACCCCTTAACAAGTAGGACACACAAAAATGACGAAATGACACTAGAGTACATATAAATAAACAAAAAAAGGGTGCGTATATAATAAATACATACATAAACATGTTCATGCATACACTAGTCCATGAACATTTTCTAATAATATAATTATAGACAATAATTACAATCTATCGTGTAATCTTATGATTTTGCAAAAAGGAATTCTTCTTGGTTCTTCAACTTTCTAAGAAGTAGGAAGTAGCTCAATGTATCTCACTTTTTATATTAAAAGCATATCTAAACTTATCATAGATTATATAAAGTCAAGATTTACAAGTCAATTTTCTACGAGAAATCTAGGACATGTTAAGAAATGCCTAACAAGTGTCCTAAATTGAAAATATATAATATATAATAGAGGACGCATTTGAGAAGTGTCCAACACGTGTCCAAGAAGTGATGGGGTGTGTGTCAACATGTCCAACATGGGTACAACTTCATGATGGAAAATGATAGAAGTGCCTATGGCCAAAAAACAATGCACAAAAATTGGTTTAGGATTATGTCGTCCAAGCAAGATCCAAGCACTTTCATGTTCACAATATCCAGGAACCAATAGTGCACTGCCTTACTGAGAACCCAAAAACTTTATAATGCGATATGTCAAAATTAAAAATTTATGGGTTTTCAATTTGACGTAGAGAATTAACCGAAAAAGAAATGAACCTAAAAACCTTCCCCTAAAATGTATTTTGGTAATAGAATCATCATATGTTATACATGAATTTATTTCTTACCGACATGCACAAGTGTTAATATAATAATCGCCAAAAAAAGGAGAAACAAGCTACAAGGCTAGTGTTTGATAATTCAGATGGAACCTGCCAGGATGCCAGTGGAAAGACCATAATTCTCAAATTCAAGAGTCAGTTCCACCTGTCCATTTTCCCTTTGGAAAGGGGGTAAATTACAGTAGCAAGTAGAGGACGGGAAAAAATGGAGACAAGGTGCAACACATACCATGCAAGGAAACATTTTTGAGATAATTCTTATCTTACTATTGATAACTAATATCTGTATGGAAGCTACATCAAAGTGATGTACAATGAAGATTCCTCAATGTGACTGATACCTGGTACTTTGAAATATTGACAAACCAATAGGTTAAACCTTGTGATACAATATTAATTAAAATCTATCCATTCTATGAAGCATGTGACACCTATAACTGAAGACACGCAAGTTTCAAATGCAAAACTAGTTATGTATGATACAATATTAATTAAAAAACTATCCATTACCCATAATTGAAGACAAACAAGTTTCAAATGTAAAACTGGTTGCTTGATTGAATAGTAACTTAGAAACAATAACCATTTACTACATGTCATCTTAATTAGATAATTATTATATTCTTTCACTTGTCCATTTGCACACAATGCAATTGTCAGAACTCTTCATATGAGACAACAACCATCCTTGATGCTCTTCTCCCTGATGAAATAATAACTAAGAAACACCTGATGTTTGCTATGATACAAATATTCACAGAAATCCTAACCCTTCTTAATGCCCCTTAATCAAATATTCACAAATATATCATTACATCCATACAACTTCTCAAATAAAAGAGCACCATCCATTTTCTTTATTTCCTTTATCAATGAAAACTATTGCCTATAGCCCTTTTCATCTTCTTTATTGTTGCAGCTCACTTGGATTAATGGACTAGTCCAATTGATTCCCTTCTACATCAAACTGCAAGATACTTTAATTTTTGGTGACACGAAAAGCCTAACCTATGAACACTGACTTCAAATACATATAAGGGATAACAATCGATGCAATTACTTACTTAACAAATCAACTGGATTGAGTATCACACATGTAATGATAATAGCGGCAATCTATGTAGCATGGGTACTTTTATTATGAAGTCGCACATGCGTCACGTGTCAAACACCGACACTTCTTGGACACTTCTTGAACTTATCCTCTATCATATGCATATTTTTAAATTTAGTACTCTTGTTGGCACCTCTTGAACACATGTTCTACATTTCTTATTTCTCTTACACTTTTTTTATTCATATTACATATGAGATATTTATTTATTTTTTCTTATGTATCGAAAACTATGTTTCAGTGAAACAAAAGATACCGTCAAAATATTCACTTGTATAAAACTATTATAAGTTTAAATATGTTTCAATATTAAAAGTTAGACATTGAACTATCTGAATGAACTTTTAGATACAAAGACATGACTTTGCATGTATATATGCACTTTTATGATTATTTGTATAAATATTCTAGTGTCATATTGTCGTGCTCCCGTGTCTTACTTTTTAAGAAATTGTCGTGTCATATACCGCACCATATCTCTTGTCCGTGTGCATGCTTTTTAGGTGGCAATTGTTACTCTCAGTATGCTATTCAAACAACCAGAGAAAGAACTTTCTAGAATCCCTCAGGAGAAAAACTATTATTATCAATCTCCCAAATCTGATGATTTCAGTGCCAAAAAATACAAAGTAACCATAACAGTTAGCACACCTAACTAAAAAGATGTTGTCAAATATCAAACTCCAAATATCCTCAATATCAAATAAATAATCAAGATTATTGAAATAACTATCGTTATCTAGAAGGATGTCTGATGGGGACATCAATGCCATTTGAGATTGTGATTCGAGACTGTATTTTTCTTTTAATATAGGATATCTTTTTTCTTTTAAGGATGTCTGATGGGGACATCAATGCCGTTTGAGAATTTGATTCAAGTCTGGATTTTTCTTTTAATATAGTATGTCTTTTTTCTTTTATTTGAGTCTTGTAAGCGTATTTAAAGGCTTCATTGCTTTCAATATAAGGGACCGAAATTTTGAGGAAAAAAATTGGTTGGGTTGTTTTTTCTTGAGGAGCGTGTGCCGTCTATGACAGGGTGTAAAATCCTAAGTGTGAAGCTAAGATTAAGTGTGCAGCGTGAACCAGCGTGAGGTCAAAATTGATGAATGTGCGGCGTGAAGTGGTATGAGGTCTGAAAAGATGGAAGGTCTTTTTTGTTTCTCTTAGGTAACCCTTTGTTTTCTTTAATCTCTCGTCTTTTCTCAAAATCATTAGAACCTTTTTTTCTTTTACAATAATTTGGTATCAGAACATAGTTAGAAAAAAATAATGAGTGATGAAATTAAAATTGTAATACAAGTTTCTTATGAAAATTTCTGATGTGAAGTCGGTACAATTTTATTTAAATTATTCATTGTTTCTTTCTTTTCATCTCTTTTATCAAATAATCTCATTCATTTCTTTTTTCATAAACTTTTTTAAAAATTATAAAAAAAATTCAATCTCCTCATTATCTCTTACCTTATCTCAATCCTTACCACCCATTTCAAATTCCAATCACAATTCAAAATCTCAACCTCAAATCAAATCCTCGGCCACAATCTCGAATCTTTAGTTACAAAATCACAACCAAAATATTTAAAAAAGAAAAACAAAACGCCATTGTTTTCTTTTCCCTCTTCTCTCTTTTTTTCTCCCCTCCCTCCCCACCAAACAGCAACATTAGACATCAACCAGCACAAGTCATCCGGATCAACAAATATGAATCACAAGCATCAACAAGTCAACATTATAAGATGGGTACTTGAGAATCGGCTTCTTAATAGCAGCTTCAGATTCAAATTCCACCACCACTTCATGTATACTCGATGGAGTCGAGTTCTTCCCACCTAGCGAGAATGATGGGGACATCAATGTCATTTGAGAATTTGATTCGTGACTCTATTTTTCTTTTTAGTATGATGTGTCTTTTTTCTTTTATTTTATTTAGCTCTGTAGTCTTTTAGTCCCACATCGGATGTATGGAGAGAAGTTAGAGTCTTGTAAGCTTATTAAAAGTCTTTATTGCTTTCAATAAAGGAGACGAGAACTTTAAGGAAAAATTAGTTGGGTTGTTTCCCCTTTAGGGGCGTGTGCCGCCCATGCCAGGGTGAAAAACCCTAGTTGTAAAGCCAAAAATTGAGCATGGAGTGTGAGGTGAAAATCGATGAATGTGCGGCGTAAAGCGGCATGAGGTTCGGAAAGGTGAAAAATCTTTTTAATTTATCTCTTAAGTAACCCTTTGTTTTTTTCATCTCTCATCTTTTTCCAAAATCCTTAAACCACCTCTTTTGTTTTACATCAATGTCCAAGAACATTAAGATGACCATATTGTTTTCTATAGCCTAAACGTATGTTCTAACTGCTTATATAACAGTGAGATGAACCACCATTCTTAAAAATAGCCTCTCTCTCCTATTTGATAAAAAAACAATAGCTTGTAGAAGGGAAAGGGTCACTTTAGATCTTCCATTCTACGCAATACACAAGCAACGGAGAGATAATAACAACTACAATATGAAAGAAAAAACCAAATTAGTGGAACTCATGGAGGCTGTTGTAGCAACTCACTGCCCTTGAACTAACATTCTCTAGTTTCCCCATTCTTGTCCATACAAAGCAACACAACGATCCACATTAACAGGAATTGTGTAGAGAATCCCTATGCTGAGAATGTGCTTGGTGTTAATGGTGTATGACATGATCTTACCAACATTGACAGAAAAACAATGGGAGCATGAGATCTGTCAGACTATCTTTTGTGCTCATGTAGCTGAATCCCATAGTTTTGCAAATATGTTGCCAATATAACCAAATTTGATTGTGGATCAACATTATGAAGTTATTTTAGTCCGACCTGGCCATGGTAATAATGTGACAAAGGGTGACAAGATACCTATATTCGGCAATGTATTGGTCAGAATTGCTTACCCTCTTTTGTCTTTTTTTGTGGTGGTGGTGGTTGTGTGTGCAGGCCTGTCAACGGGTCGGGCTCGGGGCGAGTACGGGAGTTACCAAATTCAGACGTGATTACCATTACACGTACCAAACCCGGACCTGATTACCCGCAAGTCCAAAACATCAGTTACCATACCCGGACCCCATTACCTGCAGGTCCAGCCCCGTACCTCCAAGCTCATGCCCCCTTCCCTGCTGATATTCACCGTCAACGGAATGTTGAACTAACCTGTTACCTCCCCTGCACCTTCATCGTCATCATCGTTTTCGTTCTCATCAAACTCTTTGCCATCATCATCACCCTTTTCTGATACGAGATTGGGCATGGAGAGTGTATTTCAATCTCCTCGTTCTGGAAATTCCTAATCACACTCGCCCTTCTAATCTTTGATCTCAAATGGGAACCCTTTGGGCAATTTCTTCGTTTGCTCAAATTATCCAAAAATTACAAAACTTAGGCAACAATTAGAGAAATTTTGAGGCAGAATAATTAAAGCTGACCTTTTTCTAGTCTTCAGAGGCGAACTTGATCTTGGAGTCTAAGACTTTGAGAAAATCTACGTCAGAGTCAAAGGACGATTGCTTCGTTGGGAGAGACGAGAGATGAGCGGCATGTAAGATCATCATCATCGTCTTCCTCGTTGGGCCTGGTCCCTCTGGAGATCGCCGATAAAGGGTGAAAAAGAGCGGGTGGCTCGGTCGACCGGACAAGGGCCAAAATCTTAATCCGATTATTTTTACAAAATCAACCTTTTTTCAATGAAAATTTTTTTGATATATAAATATAAAATAGAATTTTAGGGTCTTGAACAACTAGGATGTGGTCATGAATCAATACCAAATAAATTATAATCATATTTTGATAAAATTCGTTTCTAAAACAAAAATCAATTTTTTCAAAACTTATTTTTCTGAAACTTGATTTTCTGAAAATTTGTTTTTCTGAAACTCGATAAGGAAAACAGTAAGAAGCCTATTTTGTTTGAAAAACACAAAGGAATATGAAATGTGTGTCAATCCCAAAAGCTATCAACCTCTATCATCTTAGTTTTAATAAACGACTATAAAATCCTATCTAAAATAGAAAAAGTAAAAAATACAAATCTTGAAATAGTCTTCTGAATATCCCTTGATCCTTGAGCTCTTCTAGTGTGTTAGGCTCTTGGCTTCCAAAAGTGTGAGTCTTGTGATGGAGCCGAAATGTAACATATAATTTTACCTGAAACTTAATTAAACAATCTTGTTAATACATAACTACATATGGTTTGTTATCATCAAAATTAGGGATAATGGCATTTGGGCCAACATATCTCATATAATTATTAGATTAAAGATTTTATTAATAATTTACTAATTTCTAAAATTAGAATCTTTTTATTACTAGATTAATCATTTTTATTACTAGATTAATATAATGTATTCCACTTAATTTTAATTCTTATTTTATTTATAGATTAATATAAGTTTTGATTATTAGATTATTTTTTAATATTTAATATATCTAATTTTTAATATTTTTAATATTTTTATTTTTTAAATATATTTATTTTATTTTTAAATTATTTAATATTTATTATTTATAATATTTACTATTTTTAATATTTATTGGTATTTTTTAATATTTTTAAATCACCAGACAATTAATTTTGTGGTCAACTTTTCCACTTACAACTTACACATTACGACAACCAAACACCGTAATACACAACATACTTTCCCACTTACAATTTATATTACCAATCAAACACTGTAACTTGCATGTAACTCACTTACAACTGTAAAAGAGTTTACAACTTACAGCTTATGACTTACGGCCACTTACGACAGCCAAACAGATCGATAGTATAATTAGTTTGGGACTGTGATTTGAATTTTAAAATTTAATATTAATGATAGTAGGAACGAGGCTTTGACTGAAGTTGTGAAATTCTACATTTTAATCTAAGTATGTCCATTTGAACCAATTCAACTCCTAGAAAAGTCCACGTGAGAATTTGTGGGCTTTCATTTGGATTTGGATTCTTCGTATTCTCTTTATATCTCTCCCCTTAAATTAATCATACTCCAACCGCTATTTGTAATTACTAATAATAGTTAATAATATCAATTGATAATAATAATATTTATTAATTTTAAAACAATAATTAATAAACTTGACATCTCATATTTATTACTAGTACATATTAACTAAATAGTAATTAATTATTTAATTAATAATTCTTACTGGTTTAGTATATTGACCAATTATTTTATTATTTATTATGAAAATTTTGTGATAAATCTAATTAATTAGTGAAAAAGTTAACAACAATATATGAGAAAGGTCAGTTTGATTAATTTGTTATGAGAAATATGAAAATAATAAAGATGAATTTTATTTTTTTAAAAAAATTTCCAAAATTGTAAAGATATATAAAAAATACACCATAATAAACATATATTTTATTTTGCTGGTTTCTTCCTTATTCAAGTATTTATATTTGATTTCTCACAATGTGCAGTTGGTGCACATCTCTTTAGCTATTATCTTTAAAGATTTGAAAATATCTTTATCTTTATCAAAATCGACCGAAGAGAGACTTTCCCCCGTGAGTCATATAGAAATTTTGTCCGTCCGTCCGTCTATCTTCATCTACGAGAGAGAGCAGCGTCGACCCCATACTTCTTATTCCTTTCTCAGCTCTCCCATCCTTCTTTCTCCTCCTTCTTTCTCTCTCGCCAGCTCCTCCTGTATTTTTCACCGATAATGACGGTATACTAGTTTTTATCAAAATCGATCGAAGGGAGATTTTCTCCCGTGACTCCTTCACGAATTTTGTCAGTCCGTCCGTTTTCAGCCAAGAGAGAGCCCTGCCCTTCTTCCCTCCTCCTTCTTCCCTCTTCCTCCCTCTTCCTCCTCCACCCTCCCCTTAACCCCGTCGTCCCCTCTTCGTCTCTATCCACTCCGTCTTCGTCTCTCTGTCGGTCGGTTTCCACCTCCGACGAGTATTGTAAAAAGTTACCTTAATGTTTTTTCTCAAGTTTAAATAATATTCAAAACTGACTAAGGGAGAATTTTCCAGGTGACTCATATAGAAACTTTATTTGTACATCTTCATCCGCGCGTGAGAGAGAATAGCGTCGATCCTTTCTTTCTTCTTCCTCTCTCAGCTACCCTTCTTCCTCCTCTCCTCCTCCTCCTCGTCCTGGCTGATCTGTCGCTTTCCAGCCGACAGCGGAGGTAAACTAGCATGCTTAATTTTCTGATATGGGCTAGCGGACCCGACCCGCTACAACCCGTCTGGGTTCCACACGCCCGTTGATCCCAACTTCCCAACTACCCCCTCCCCTCTCTCTCTCGCTCTCGCTCGTCCCCAAAATCTAAATCTCAATCGCGATCCCAACAATCAATCGGCGGCAACAACAGCAGTGGAGATTCTGCAAATTCAACTTTTAAAATGTAAGTTTGAGAATCTGTGTTTGTTTCTAAGGCGTGTCTGCAATTTAATTTTCTTTTATCTGTTCTTGTTTTTATTTAACAATCTAGAAGAAGCCCTAAAAATGGGATTTGCGATTGTAATGATTATAATTTTAGATTTTTTTTTTGGGTAAAGGCCAAACAGCCCAAAGTATTATATTGATATATATGAAAAATATTACATGGGTTTAGTACATATCTGACTTAGCACAAAAATTCACATTGGTTGACCTCTCTTTACATACAAATGTAGGTCTCAAACATAAGTTTTTAATATTTTGAGGTATATATTCCCTCAAGGTCATGTAAAGATGTTGTTGCAGCTTCTTTGGCAAGTTGATCCACTGCAAAATTTGCTTCACTCCAGCTATGAAGCATATGAAAATGTTGAAGCGTAGATAGAATTTTAATTATGTCATGGTACCAGCTCCAACAATTCCATCTAGGCTTATTTCTGAGTGTTGAGTTCAATGTCCACATGGAATCCCCTTCTATGATAATATAATTTTGATAAAATTTGGTAACCTGGGTGAGACACCACCATAAAGCATGTGTCTCTGTTTGATTGGATGATAGTTCCAGGGAATGAGTTGAGGACGAGAGGTGTATTTTTCGAGCCATAATTGGGAAGCCTTCATGATTCCTTGAGTTAAAGGCAACTCCAATACCATGGCTATTTTTTGCTCCAACAAAGTTAAGCTTCAAGAATTGATGTGAAGGAGGCTGCCAATTGTATAAAGATCATTATTTTGAGCTAAAGAGAAAAAGGATTGTTATTATGAGATAACCGTTCCTTTATCTCCCTTGATGCATGTGTGCCATGAAAATTTTCAATTTAAGCTATTCAAGAATTTGTGTCTGGCAAAGCGGCCAGTCAACATGAGTTGTATGTTGTTGCTGGAAAATTGTACTGTTTCTTCTCTTCTAGATTGTCCATAAAACATAGGAGATTGAAGTAATCCTGAGGATGAGGGTTAAAGTTGAGTCTCTTTTTTTTTTTTGGAATCCATTTAATTAATTTCTTGAGTATTTGAAGTAGACAATGGCATGTTTAGGAAGCTAGATAAGTATCCCCTTAATGGTGATGAGAAAGAACTATGGAAGAAGAGATGATTGATGTCCTTTTTTTTTCTTCTGATAATTGACATAGAGAGCATAAATCATTCAGCGGAATATTTCTACGAGTCAAAGCTTGTTTTGTTGGTAATTTGTTTAATAACAGTCTCCAGAAAAAAAAGCTCTAACTCTTGGTGTGCAGGCTGAAATCTTTTGAGTTGATCCAATCTTTGTGATGGGGGTGCAATTGTTCTAGAAGGCTGCATGGCTTTATAACCATTTTTAACAATGTATCCACCATCAAAATATTTATCCCAAATTAATTTGTCCCTGGAAGATATGTAAGGTTGATCAGTGTCGTCAAAAAATGGCCAAAATATAGCAGGTAACTTTTCTTTTATTAGGGTCCAATTCCAAGAGGAATGAGTTTGATTTATAAGAGTCGATACTGTGTGATCTATTATTACGGCTACATCAAATTCCAAAGGCAAATAAGCAATAGGAATAGAGAGCAACCAAGGACTGCAAAGGTACTTGTGCCATTTCCAACCAGAAATCTAAAATTGGGACGAATAAGCTTAAAGGAGTGCCATAATGCTCTCCAGGTATATGAGCATTTTTTAGGAATTGGACCATAGAATTGGGGATTATATTTGTCCTTAAGAAGATCCAACCAAGTAGAAGTTGAAGGTTGAAAGATATTGAAAGCCTGTTTAGCAAGTAAAGAATGATAGTTACTGTGTAAATTACGAAGATTCACACCTCCATACATTTCTTCCGTATACATTTTATTCCAGGAAATCCAATGTATAATAGAGCTTGAACCCTAAAACTTCTAATAATACTTTCCATTTTATCAACGATTCCTGGGGGCACATAAGTTTCTCCGAATACATATTGTGAATTGCGGAGAGACATATTGACATACTTGAGCAAGAGTATCACGTCCTGGAAATGATACATATTTGCATTTCCATAATGCCAAAGAAGATGTCATTTTATGTAATAAGAAAAGATGAGCTTGAGAGGGTGGTTTGGATCTAAATATTGGAGCACTCAAGTAATGAAAATAATTATCACCGATCATGCAATTGAAAGTAAGACAGATATTATATTTAAGCAGATAATTGAACTTGATCATAGTTGTATATGGAAGATTTCTTCCAGTTGACCAGATGCCCTGAAGTTGAACAATAATTTTGAAGGATTGAATTGTAGGCATGATGACCATTATTAGTGAGGCATCCATAGAGCATCAGGTCTTCTGCAAATAAGGTAAGTAATGCCCCCTTTCATTGATTTCAGACAGAAACCAGCAATTTGACCTTTTGATTGTGCCTTGTTAATCCTACATGATGATACATTGGCACATAGAATGAACAAGAAAGGAGAGAACGGATACCCTTGTCTCAGACCATCAGTAGGAATAACAACTGGAATTGAAAAGTTATTCAGAATGAAGTGCTTTCTAGCTGATGACACACATGCAATCTTTCATTTTATCAATTTGGTATGAAAACCCATCTTTTGCATAAGTTCCTCCAAGAAGGTCCATCTAACCCTATTGAAGGCTTTTTCCATGTCTAATTTGTAATAAACCATTGCTTTTTTATTTCCTCTATTAATATGCATGGAATGATAGATTTCTTGTGCAATCATGATATTATCAATAATATTTCTATTGAGAGAAAACCGGCTTGTTGTTTTTCAAGAATTTGTGAAAGAATGGGTTTCCATCTATTTGCAAGAATTTTAGAGATAATCTTATATGATGTATTACATAGGCTAATGGGTCTGAGATCAGAAGGAAGTTTAACCTCTTCCTTTTTTGGGGATGAAGACTACAGAGGCAACAGACCAGTGAGAGGGAATATGAGAATGGTCATAAAAATAGTTTTAAGGGCTGAAATAATCCCATCTTTAATATCCTTCTAAAAGGATTGATAGAATTCAATGGGGGTAGCCATCTAGCCTATGGATTTTGTTACGAGGAAGTTCAAAGATAGCTTGCTTGATCTCTACCTCACTAAAACGTGAACAAAGAGAACCATTCATTTCAGAAGTAATAGTTGGGGAAATTGATGCAAGAACTTTAGTGAGAGATTATTTTCCTTGATCTGTCAAAGAAGGTAATTGCCAATGTTTTTGTAGAAACCTGTTAAGATGTTAAGTATGTCTTCTGGCTTTGTACGCCAGTATCCATCAGGATGAATAAGACCTGGAATAGTTCTAATATGATGCTGAAGTTTAACAGATCTGTGAAAGATAGAGGTATTTCTTGTTGGAATTGAAGAATATATATATGAATCTTCGAGATGAATTATGGCGAGATCCGTTGATCGAATCAACTGGATGATGGTTGGAGTGTGTTCTCCTTCCATTGGTGATGAACGTGGTATATTCACATGTTCAATTCCGACTTCGAATGAATGAGATATTCAAGTCCAAAGATTGCCTAATTCAAAGCCAAATGGGACTAAAAGTAGCTAAAAGCATTTAGTCCCACATTGGCCGTGGGATGGAAGCTTGTGGTGTATAAATAGAGAAAATTGATAACAAAGGGCGTGCCCTTTGGGTACTTGGAGTTTTCGCGCGCGAAAAGGAGGGAACTACGTACGTACGTACGTGCGCGCGGCCGGCCGGCGCCGGGCCGGGCCGGGCTTGGGCTCGGGCTCAGGCTCAGGCTCAGGCTCTGGCTCGGGTTTGGGTTTGGGTTTGGGTCTTTTTGAACCAGGTGTCGCGGGTATGGGTTACTCCGCTGCCCAAACCAAACCCGCTCCGCTCCGCTACTCGATCCGCTCCAGCCCGCCCGCCAACAGGTGTCTGCGAACGGTTCCGAACCGCCCGCCAACGGTTGTCGGAAAACCGACCGTGCGGTTGGGCGGTTGAACGGTTGCGACGGTTCTGTCCGAACCGTCGCAACTGCTGACTTTTGGCGGACGAGAATGCCCTTCCGGAGCGCTATAAATAGCGCTCCAGAGTTCCATTCTCAGACACACCAAACCAGAAAGAAAATCTCTCTCTCTCTCTAAGTTCTGAAGTAAGTTCTGAACTGGGCTTCCAGCGTGAAAGCGACTTCCAGCGTGGAGTAGGAATCCGAAGCGACTTCCAAAAAGGAGATTCTGCAAAATTGTTCTGAAAGAGGAATCAGAAAATTCAACAGATTCTTTTATAAGAATTGTTGTCTGAATCTGGTACTTCTGAAGAAATAATATTCTTCAACCTTCCTTTGTCCTCAATAGTGGGTGCTCCTCCAGAGAGTAAAGGCAAATATTCAGTTGAAATTTGTCCTTGTACCGCTGCTTCAACGATCCTGTGAAGGTACTGGTTGACTACGGTTCGACCGTACGGTGATTTGGTAGTGCTATCCAAATACCGTGAAGGAGTGTTGTATCTTGGGAGACCAGCGTCCATTATCCCGTTAGCACCGGTGCGGGGGACGTAATTGTCTTAAGGAGATTCGCTCTAAGCGTACCTCACTCCAAATACTGTAAAGTGGATTAAGTTCTTTATACAGGGGATATACTTTATAGTATATCGAGACTGACTTAGATTCAGTCTAATTGGTGCTTTAACCAAGGAAGGAAATTGAAAGGTGGTTCTTAAATTAAGGAACGTTCTATTGAACGGAAAACCTCCCGCCTGATATTTGCTGACCTGGCCAATTAGATTGTTGATATCTCAGTGATCTTGATTAGTTGTCAGATTGATTCTTATTAAGCAGAATATACAACATTCTTAAGACAATTAAAGTTTCTTACTTCTGTTCTGCTTGAACTTGCAGAAAATGTCTGAGACAAATCAAGATAGCTCAAGTAAGGCAACAAACGTACCGGTCAAAAGTTTGATGCCTCCTCCACTTCCTAACCCGAAGCCGGAGAAGCTAGGAAAGTTTGACGGCATAGAATTCAAGAGGTGGCAACAGAAGATGCTCTTCTACTTGACCACTCTTCATCTGGCCAAATTCCTGCAGGAGGATCCACCAGAAGCTGGAACTGATCAAGACTCAGTCCTTGCAGTCGATGCTTGAACACAAGGTGACTTCCTTTGCCGAAATTATGTTCTAAATGGACTGGATGACTCTCTTTACAATGTCTACAGTCCTATCACTACGGCAAAGAAGTTATGGGCCAGTCTTGACAAGAAGTACAAGACTGAAGATGCTGGTACCAAGAAGTTCGTCGTTGGACGATTTCTGGAGTACAAAATGGTGGATAGCAAGACTGTAATCAGTCAGGTGCAAGAGTTCCAACTTATCTTGCACGAGGTAGAGGCCGAAGGTATGATTCTTCCTGAAACTTTTCAGGTTGCAACTATCGTGGAGAAACTCCCACTGGCGTGGAGAGACTTCAAGAACTACCTGAAGCATAAGCGAAAGGAGCTTAAGTTGGAGGATCTCATTGTGAGGCTTCGTATCGAGGAGGACAACCGCAAGTCCGAGAAAAGGAGCAGTAAGAACTCCTACGAAGCAAAAGCAAATGTGATCGAGGACTCAAAGGGGAAAGCGTCTACTTCCAAAGGCTTGAAGCGGAAGAAGACATCCCAGGGGTACAAAGGCAAGACTCAAGACGGCAAAAGCATGTGATTCAAAGGAACCTGCTACATCTGCAACAAAGAAGGGCATAAAGCTAATGAATGTCGCAGCCGTCTAAAGAAGAACAAGAAAAGCCACCCACAGGCGAACATGACCAACCATGAATCACCAAGTCTTTCAGCTGTAGTGTCAGAAGTGAATCTGACAACCAATAACAAAGATTGGTGGGTAGACACGGGAGCTACTCGGCACATCTGCTCGGAGAAATTATTATTCTCAGAATATCAAAGACTAGAGCAAGATGAGCAATTATTCATGGGTAATTCAGCTTCCTCAAAGGTTGAAGGAAAGGGTAAGGTCATCCTGAAGTGGACATCGGGGAAAGAGCTTACTCTTAACTATGTGCTTCATGTTCTAGACATCCGCAAGAATTTGATCTCCGGATCAATACTTAGTAAGAAAGGATTTAGAATGGTATTTGAATCTGACAAATTTGTACTTACTAAGGGAGGGATGTATGTGGGAAAGTGTTATCTTGTTGATGGACTTTTTAAAGCCAATGTTGCAGTGGTAGATAAAAAGTCCGTGTATTTGTACCCAAAGCTAATAAATAAAGGAAAATCTTCTGTTTATTTGCTTGAGTCTCCTATTCTGTGGCATGCTAGATTAGGGCATGTAAATTATAAGTCTTTAAAAAACTTGTCTAATCTGGGATATATTCCTAAACTCAACTTGGAAGAAATTCGCAAGTGTGAGGTTTGTGTTGAGGCCAAGTTGGCTAAAAATTCATTTCACTCAATAGATCGAAATACAGAACCTTTAGGGTTAATTCATAGCGATCTATGTGACCTGAAGTTTATGCCAACTAGAGGCGGTAAAAAGTATTTTATTACTTTTATTGATGACTGTACAAGATACTGTTATGTGTATCTTTTAAACAGTAAGGATGAGACAATAAATATGTTTACAACATATAAAGCCGAAGTTGAGAATTAACTCAACAAGAAAATCAAGATTCTAAAATCCGATAGAGGCGGAGAATATGAATCAAATGATTTTAGTGAGTTATGTGTTAGTTTTGGTATAATACATCAAACAACAGCACCATATACTCCTCAGCAAAATGGAATTGCTGAACGGAAGAACAGAACTTTGAAGGAGATGGTTAATTCCATGCTCGTAAGTTCTGGAGCTCCGCAGAACTTGTGGGGGGAAGCTCTATTAACTGCAAATTATATTCTAAATAGAGTACCCCACAAGAAACTTGGTCTTATACCATTCGAGTTATGACATGGAAGGACACCTTCCTACCATTACCTCAAAATGTGGGGGTGCCTTGCGAAGGTACTGGCACCATTACCTAAAAAGACTAAGTTGGGAGCAAAAAACTATGGACTGCATATTTATAGGCTATGCCTTGAATAGTAGTGCCTACAGATTTCTGGTTCATAAATCAGAAATACCAGATATTCATATAAACATGATTATCGAATCTCGAGATGCTGTGTTCTTTGAAGACATCTTTCCGTACAAACGGGAAGCAGATAAGACTTCTGGGAAAAGAACAAACGAGATGGCGTTCAGGGACGAAAGTCCCGAGGAACCAATTGTTAATGCGGAAACTGAACCAAGAAGAAGTCAGAGATCTAGAATCTCAAAATCTTTTGGTCCAGATTTCATTGCATACGCTATTGAGAGCGAGCCTCAAACATTTAAAGAGGCTATGTCAACCCCAGAAGTACAAATGTGGAAAGAAGCTATAAATAGCGAAATAGAATCCATACTAAGTAATCATACTTGGGAATTGGTAAACTTGCCTCCTGGAAGTAAACCAATTGGGTGTAAGTGGATTTTCAAACGAAAATTAAAACCCGATGGATCTATCGATAAATACAAGGCTAGATTAGTAGTCAAGGGTTATCGACAAAAAGAAGAACTTGACTACTTCGATACTTATTCACCAGTAACAAGAATAACGTCCATACGGATGTTGATTGCAATAGCAGTATTGCATAACTTAGATATCCATCAAATGGATGTCAAGACTGCATTCTTAAATGATGAATTAAATGAAGAGATTTATATGGAGCAACCTGAAGGATTTATAGTCAAGAACCAAGAACACAAGGTGTGTAAATTGGTAAAATCCTTATATGGTTTAAAGCAGGCTCCAAAACAATGACATGAGAAATTTGATAGTGTCATGATCAAAGATGAATTCACTATTAATGAATGCGATAAGTGTGTTTACACGAAAACAGTTGGAGATGCTTGTATCATTGTTTGTCTTTGGGTCTGTTTGGTTGCCGTAACTGGCCGTAATTCGTAGTCGTAATTGGTAAAGTTTTTTACAATTGTAAATGAGTTACATGTATGTAAGTTTTACGGTGTTTGGTTGGTAATATAAAATTGTAAAGTGGGAAAGTGTATTGTATTTTACGGTGTTTGGTTGTCGTAATGTGTAAGTCGTAAGTGAAAAAGTTGACCACAAAATTAACTATTTGGTGATTTTAAAAGTTTTAATACTACAAATAAATATTAAAAAAGTTAAATATTAAAAAATTTTAATATTAATATATAAAAATAATACAAATTTGTATGACCACAAAATTAACTGTAACTGGGCTGTAAGTGAGTGGTAACTGGGTTGCAAGTGAGTGTTAGTTGAGTTACGTAAGTCTTTTGCGAATTACGGTCCAAACAAACGCCGTAGTTGTAATTGGGTTGTAAGTCATTTACGAATTACGGACTTTTACGCCTTTTACGGCAAAACAAACGGCCCCTTTATGTAGACGACATGTTGATACTTGGGACTAATATTGAGATTATTAAGTCCACTAAAAGAATGTTATCCAACAGTTTTGATATGAAGGATCTGGGGGTTGCTGATATAATTTTAGGAATTAAAATTACTAGAACACCAGATGGAATCAGTCTATCTCAATCTCACTACGTGGATAAAATGATAGAAAGATTCAAGGATCATGGGATAAAGGAGAATACAAATCCTTTTCTCCCACACGTCCACCTTCATAAGAATACAGGAACTGGAATACGCCAGTTGGAGTATTCTCAGATTATCGGAAGTCTAATGTATTTGATGAATTGTACTAGACCCGATATTGCTTACGCTGTAAGAAAGTTAAGTAGATACACTAGCAATCCTAGTGATCTACATTGGACCGCTCTACTACTAGTATTGGGTTACGTATCACATACCAAGGAATATGCCTTGAGATATGGACAGTATCCTCCTGTACTTGAAGGATACAGTGATGCTAATTGGATTGCAGATTCTGAGGAATCAAAATCAACTAGCGGATACGTATTTACCCTAGCAGGAGCAGCGGTATCATAGAAATCTTCTAAGCAAACATGTATTGCCCGTTCCACTATGGAATCAGAATTCATAGCCTTAGATAAGGCTGGAGAAGAAGCAGAGTGGCTTCGACAATTCTTAGAAGATATACCATTATGGCAAAAGCCAGTGCCCGCTATATGTATACACTGCGATAATCAAGCAGCTATATCTAGGGCACAAAATGTTATATACAACGGTAAGTCTAGACATATTCGTCGTAGACATAATACCGTGAAGCAGTTGCTCTCAAATGGAATTATCTCTATTGACTTTGTATCGTCAAAAGATAATTTAGCGGATCCGCTTACTAAAGGTTCAAGTGGAGAGCGTATAAACTGCGCATCGAGGGGAATGGGTCTAAAAGCATAACCTTACCGAGTCAGCTTAATAGAAACCTCACTTAGCGACTGGAGATCCCATGGACTAAGTTCAAGAGGAAAAACTAGTTATGATTTATTCAGCAAGTAAGCACTTGGGAGCTTGACTCCAATCCATTCCTAAGGTGCACATAAGTGTTTTTCTACAAGTGAGTTAAGGATAAGCTTAACGCTTTTAATGATGCCTATATCTTGTTACTAAACAAGTAGAGTAGAGTAGACTACTCTTAATAGGTCCATCACCTATGTGAGTATAGAGTTGGGTCGGCTCTTTGGGAATCTCTATGGAGGCTGTTATTCCCTAAAGATACTCTCTGAAACCAAGAATGTCCAAGGCCAAAACGGACACAACCGAGAACCAAAGTTGATTTGGAAAGTCACTGTGTGAAGCTTGTTGACTTGGCTTACACTAACGGCTAACAGTTCAAGACCTAGTTCACTGATTAGCCAGTAAGTCCGATAAAGCTTTCGCTATGGAAGGTTCAAGACCTAGTTCACCTATCCTTATGCAGTTTCTTTTCTAAAGTACCTTTCACAATAGAGTCAGTCTCTTTGTGTGTCATTTCCTTGAATCTTCATTCATTGTGGGGGATTGTTGGAATTGAAGAATATATATATGAATCTTCGAGATGAATTATGGCGAGATCCGTTGATCGAATCAACTGGATGATGGTTGGAGTGTGTTCTCCTTCCATTGGTGATGAACGTGGTATATTCACATGTTCAATTCCGACTTCGAATGAATGAGATATTCAAGTCCAAAGATTGCCTAATTCAAAGCCAAATGGGACTAAAAGTAGCTAAAAGCATTTAGTCCCACATTGGCCGTGGGATGGAAGCTTGTGGTGTATAAATAGAGAAAATTGAGAATAAAGGGCGTGCCCTTTGGGTACTTGGAGTTTTCGCGCGCGAAAGGAGGGAACTATGCACGTACGTACGTGCGCGCGCCGCCGCTGGCGGTGGCGGCCGGCCGGCGCCGGCGCCGGTGCCGGGGCCGGGCCGGGCTCGGGCTCGGGTCCGGGTCCGGGCTCAGGCTCAGGCTCGGGTTTGGGTTTGGGTTCCCTACTTGGCCTGGTTTTTTTTGAACCAGGTGTCGCGGGTATGGGTTACTCCGCTGCCCAAACCAAACCCGCTCCGCTCCGCTACTCGATCCGCTCCAGCGTGGAGTAGGAATCCGAAGCGACTTCCAAAAAGGAGATTCTGCAAAATTGTTCTGAAAGAGGAATCAGAAAATTCAACAGATTCTTTTATAAGAATTGTTGTCTGAATCTGGTACTTCTGAAGAAATAATATTCTTCAACCTTCCTTTGTCCTCAATAGTGGGTGCTCCTCCAGAGAGTAAAGGCAAATATTCAGTTGAAATTTGTCCTTGTACCGCTGCTTCAACGATCCTGTGAAGGTACTGGTTGACTACGGTTCGACCGTACGGTGATTTGGTAGTGCTATCCAAATACCGTGAAGGAGTGTTGTATCTTGGGAGACCAACGTCCATTATCCCGTTAGCACCGGTGCGGGGGACGTAATTGTCTTAAGGAGATTCGCTCTAAGCGTACCTCACTCCAAATACTGTATAAGTGGATTAAGTCCTTTATACAGGGGATATACTTTATAGTATATCGAGACTGACTTAGATTCAGTCTAATTGGTGCTTTAACCAAGGAAGGAAATTGAAAGGTGGTTCTTAAATTAAGGAACGTTCTATTGAACGGAAAACCTCCCACCTGATATTTGCTGACCTGGCCAATTAGATTGTTGATATCTCAGTGATCTTGATTAGTTGTCAGATTGATTCTTGTTAAGCAGAATATACAACATTTCTATCTCCACAAAGAAACCATTGATGTCTGGGTCGTTGAGCTCATTACTTTTCAAGATCATTCAAAGTGTTATGGTGTTCAGATATTAGTTTATTCAGATTTACCCATTCATGAATTTGTAGACATTGAGCAATGTCGAATCAGCAAGTTGTTTTATTCTATGTTCCAAATTCTGAAGTTTAATATTGATATCCCCATAGTTATTTTTTGCCCATTCCTTGATTTTTGACATCCGAGGTTTCAATTTTTCAGAGAATTGAAAGAGAAGACTCCCTGAAGAAGAAATGGAAGATAATTGAGTTTGATATAATGTGGAATGATGGATTATGTAGAATGTAATTTTCTATTTTGAAACGCCTTCCTCTTGGGCATCTAACATGACCATGAAAAGGAACAATCATTGGTAGATGGTCGGAGCCCAATTTGTCGAGAAATTTGAATAGTGGTAGAGGTATAGGTAGAGATCCAAGAAGAACTAGCCAATCCTTTATCAGTGGCTTCATATATCCTATTATGTGAATTGTCATGGTTATTACACCAAGACATAAAATTGCGTTTAACCATAATAGGTTGTAAGCAGTGATTAACAAAATCAACAAACTCAAGATTTCCAGCAGTTATCCAATCTGACCCCCCAGATTTTTCATGAGTATGTAAAATAGCATTGGTATCACCAACTATAAGAGATGGAATTGTAATATTAGAAAGTCAAGATAGTTCTTCCCATAACTTACGGCGTTCAATATAGCAAGTAGCAGCATAAACAAAACTGAACAGTAACCCCCAATATGATCAGGGGATAACATGCAAACACAGATGATTTTTACACACTAAAAGATAAGTAGCCTAGTGTTTTTTTTCCTTCCATAATACTATAATTCCCCCGATAAGCCTAGGGAAGGAATGTAACAAAAGTGGAAGATAGAAGAGAACTTGCTAACAAAAGTTTGGCAAGAGGTATTTTCTAAGCGTGTTTCTAGCAGCAACACTAGATCAAAGCCCTCCTTTTTGATGATGTACTTGATAATAGGAGCGTAAAGAGCTTCGCTCATCCCCTAACATTCCGCAACAGGATCCACATTAGTATTCAAGTGAGCCACGTTGCTGGCAAGGTTCTCAATATCGGATATCGGAATCGTATCGGATGGGAGTTTTTCATATCGGATATCGGATATCGGGGGAGATATCGGGGATACGCGCGCATATCGGGCGTTCATATTTGATACTATCTATAATGAAATATTGATAATTAAGAGTTGGTTTAGGGTCATACATATCATCTATCTAATAAAAATGATGTAATATGCTTGCAAAGAAAGTAAAAAATAATGTACATTTGCACGCAACCGTGCAGTAAATAAGTTATTTCATACCAGGTGATATATCGGACGATTTGTCGGCCGATATCGGGAAATTTATCGGGCGATATTTCAAATATCGGTCGTTTTTTGCTGCAAACGATATGGCGAACGATTTTCCCATATCGTATCGGCAGCAGGCAAAAAAGGAGATATCAGACGATATCTCGGCCGTATCGGCCGATATTTAAACAGGGGGTTGCTAGTTTTCTTCACTGTCTTCGAAGGACACATTGTTCTTACTTTTACGACTTTTGTCTTCTATTTTGCTGAACGTTCAGCAACACTTTCTCCTTCTTTTTAGCTTCAGCTTCTTGTGTTATGGGGATCTTATTAGATTTGTGGTAACCACGACGAGGGCGCTTGCCTGTAGAGCTATTCCCAATTGCAAAGGTCGGGGGTCTCAGATGAGCTTACAAAGTGTTTTGGAATTGTGATTGGTGGTTCTTTGATGACAGGGAGCTGAGAGATTTCTAATGGGGATGAGGATGTTAGAGTTTGTGATGCTGTTGAAACCTTGGGGGTGGGATTGACGACTGTAATGACAGAAATAGGGAAGATTGGAAAAGTGAGAATAGGCTTGGGCTATGGTATTGGTGGTGACAATATACTTGGGATTGATGTGTACATTGGTTGGTTTGATGAAGTGGAGGTACTGTTCCATTTTTTCCCCCTTTGGATCCATATTTGTAGTAGGCTCATCATAGGGGGTAAGGGATGGTTTCAGGGGTTGAATGGGTTGTTGCTGCATGGGTTGAAGATGTTGTTTACCTTTGGCTTTACTAGAGGATGGTTCAAAGGAAGGGGGGTGAGGATCTGATTGGAGGAATTGGGCTTTGTTTCTTTGGTGGGCTGATAGTTGTAGATGGGGCTTGAGGATATTAGGGATTTGTGAGGGAATTTTGTTTAGATGGGATATAACAGCACCATTAACATCAGTAGATGGGCTTTGGCCCAAAATATTATTGGGGATAGTAGGGTTAGCAGAATCTTGTGGGCCCAAGGAAAGATTAGGAACATTAGATGTAGATGGTTTTTTATTAGAAAAGGTAGTTGAAATGACTGAGGGTGGGATAAGGCCAGACGTGGCTTCAATTGAAATATTAGGAGGGGAGCTGAGATTAGGACTAATATTTGGAGATGGATTATAAGTGGTACTAACAACTAGAGGCTCCGTGTCAACTTTTGTTGAGGGAATTTTTGTTCTTCTATCAGATTTTCCACCTTTATGGGATGCATAAGTGGTTACACTTTAGAGGTAAAAGAGAGAGGGTGAAAGGGATTATTTTATAGCAGTGTATCACTAGACTCATTACCATTCCATATCTCAGCAAGGTATTGATTGATCCAATCATGTATCGAGGTTTGATTTGGCAAGTGCAGAGGGGAGATGTTGTTAGGGGATAAGATATTGGCATTGTTGGTATTAAGTTAAGGGCCATTGAAAGTGGGGAGGAAAGGGGGATTAATAATGAGCTTAGGACTGAGGAACCCGTTTTGGTGTACAGGGGGAATTTCCTGTGAGTCGCCACCCTATCTAGGGCAGGCTGATTACCAGGGTTATTGGTAGAATTATAACTATCTTCCATATTCAGATTGGCAAGCATTGGACAATTAGAGACTCTATGTCCAAGATAACCACAATGCATACAAATATGATCATGATGATTATAAGTAAACTGAACATACTGAGCTCTATACCTCCCATGCACAGTCTTCCATGAAGGACGAAGATCGCCATGTGGAAGATAGATCAATAGTCTAGCCTGGTACATCTCTTTCATAGCCGCAATCTTAGGGTAAATTTTGATGACAATACCAATAGATGAAGCAATTTCTTGCACCGTGCTTTCATCCCATAGTGAAGGAGGTAAACCCCATATAGTGAGCCAAATAGGAGTTAATTAACTTTAAAGTATGCAGGAGCGTGTTCATTCTTGTATCTCTGGAGATAACGGTAAAATCTCAAAAGAACCAAAGTGCAGACTCAAGAATTCTACCTAGGGCATCAAGATAATGGAAATCAAAGATGAATGCAGTCTCCTAGCATAGACGAAGAGTAACATTAGCTCTCCAACTATTGTGGATGAAGTGATCTATTTTCTCATCATTTGGTGTGCGATGAGTGAAATGACCCATTAATGACCCACATTCCCTGTAGCAGGTAGTATTGATCACTTTGTCAACAATTAAAGCCACAAAATCACCATTAAGAATGGTGTTTCTGATAAGAAGATCGATCTGGTTAGGTGGAGGAAATGGTGGAAATTGTTGATTCAGTGCCATTTCAGATCACACTATTTGATCTTGTTGAGAAAGATGGCAAATTGAAATTTATGTTGGTGTTGAAGATGTGGGTTATTTGGGAGTTTGTTTTTGAGAGGTGATGTGGGTGAAAATGAAGAAGGGGGTTTGGGCGATTTAGAGGTATTATATGTAGGAATAGATTGTTTCTGGAGAAAAAGAAGGGTGGGATTTTGAGGATGCAAGATGAAAATTTGATTTTTGATATTTTTTAGAAGAAAAAAGCTTGATCAAAATGCATTCTTGGATGAACAGTTTTTTGAGGAATGGGAGCTGTTTGATTCCTCAGAGGAAGTTTTCAAACTTGCAGAATTTTGAAAAAAATTTGTAGGGAGATGAGATGAGTTGAAGAAATTTTTTTTAGGGTGCTGGAAAGAACGATGATTGGAATGCAAAGAATGGTGAGGACTGGAAACATGATTCATTGACTGAAAAGAATGGTGAGGATTGTGAGGGGTAGTTGACGGGAATGTGTAGGATTTTGTATTGTGGTATGTAGCTTTAATTTGCTAGCCATTAGAGGGTTGGAAACATAAGGATGCGACATGTGGACAAAAGAAGGAATATGTGGCCTTTTGTTAGCCATTGGATTGAGTTTTGAAGTGGGAAGGATTGGAGGTGCAGTTGAAGGTGGTGGAGGTGGATGAGGCCAGTGAAGTGAGTTGGGTTTTAGATTACTATGATAGTAGGAAAAAAAGGGATTTTTTGAAAAAACGAGACTGATGAGACGTGACAGAATGCGAATTTTTGTTTGGTTTGGTTGGAACTTTATGGTGGTTTGTAGGGAGATTTTTGTCAATATCCATTGGTTGAGTGGTATTAGAGTGGGGAGCAATTATTATTGTTGTCAGAGGTAAAGGGCAATTAGAGGCATTTTTGGAATGATTATGATGAGTAAGATGGGATTTAGTTATATTATGGGTTGAAGAAGATTTATTTTGATTTTTAAGACTTTGCGAGGAGGTGATAGTGTAAGAGGCAGTAGCAATGGTAGGAGCATTAGTTGAAGGAGAATTTGAAGGAGAAATTTGTAGGAAATATTATTGGGTTTTGGAGGAATTTGGACGAGGAATAGTACGTGAAGATGGGGATGGAGGAATTGGGGGAAGATTGTGGTTGTGATAGTGAAGGAGATTGGGTAGATTCAGAAGGAGGAGGGAGATGAGGGAAGGAAGAAGAAGACTGTAGGTGCTCATGCATTGGGAAGAACTCTCCAAATCTCTCCTTGACACCAAACCACAAGTGTTTGAAAAGAAAGGAGAAAGTGGAGGAGTAAGCACACCTCCACTGCTGCTGCTACATGCAGCGTTTGTGATTGTTATGTCTTTATTCTAGATTACAATTTCCATGGTAAGTTAAGATACACACGGGTACTTTGTATTATATAGAATTACTTTGTTTATAGATTGTTTTTAAGATAGTTTCATTTCAAATGTCAATTTTAACAACACGTGGCTGCTTATTTTGTCTATAATGAAGTTTTGTTAATCTCTCTTCGGATTCGATTGCCTTGTCAAAGTGATGTGGTTTAAGTCTATTTGATTATTGCAATTAACTCTTTTTGTCCTCCTTCAATCTCTCTCTAAAGCTCTTTTTGAAGAGATTTTTTTTCTCTCATCCTTCATTAGGGAAGAGAAATCCTTTGCCTCGTTGTCACAAAACGCTCATTGCTACTTGGAATGGCATCAAAGTCACACTAGAAAGGAGGTTTTAAGATACACCGACAAGTTAACCCTCCCTCTCAAGAGGAAGTTACAGGTTCAACCCCCGCAGTTGTCAAATGGGGTATTTAATCTGGGTAATTAGTGATGGGTGTATGTGTACAGGCTGGAGGGTGATCTCCCATCTTATTTCTCAAAAAAGAGGAAGGAGGAGGTTTTAGGATTCAAACCCATTAAGCGTGTGTACATGTTCTAGGAAAAATGCCGATATAGATCAAATTTACAAATGGATCTTGTTAATTAGCTCCCTTTTCAGCTTGCTTTACTTAGTACGTAATAGCCATTATATGAATATTAGACTTAGTACATATTTTCTTAACTAATTTTAGATTTTTCTCATTTTGAAATTTTTTTCACATTGAATTGAATTTTCATCAGCAGCTTCATCTTAAGATTCTTATTGTATATAATAAACATTCAATTATAACTCCACTTTAAACTAATGGTTTTGTTTTCTCTGATTTTGCGTCAATTATAGATGTTGCCCTATACATCATGATTCTTTCATTCAGGGACCATCTCTTCTTCCTATTGAATTTCCAATGACAGTGAGGGTGACAACGAGATTTACAAAATACTCCTTTATGAAAGTTGAGAGTTGTGACTGATGCCTCACCTCGGCAGAAGCAATATTATGAGCTTCTTTATAGGGTACACGACGATATGCTATTAAAGCCGAATTTTCTGATTGTTTTATTTTTCTCTTTTATGAGAAGATTTTTGTACTTACTTTCCAAACTGATTTAGCGTGACTATTTGTGCACAGTTTTTATATTCATTTTGTTGGTTTAAGAGACGAAGTTAGATTTGTTCAAATAACAAGACACCGTGTGAGAGGTATTATTTTCTTTACTCAATTATCTATCATTAATTGTTGATTATGACTTAATTAAATAGCGAGATAAATACTTAGTCTTCAAATGGTTCTGTTACATTGCTTAGTTCTAGAGCTTGGTTATAAGATAAAGTTTAGAACGTTGAAAAGTTAATGCACATGCATCTTTCCAATTGTCTATAACCATAGAGTAATTCTTCCAAACTAAGCGTTCAAAGTGAAAGTTTCAAAAAAGCATTTGAATACTTCTGAAGAATTTATAACTTTCATGAGATAAAATGTTATTGCATAAAGAATTATTTACGTGTTTCCTCATCAATGGGCACTTGGTGCACGTTTGGATGGGTTTTAGACTACTATAAAATCCACAAATTTTGGGTGGATTCGGATTTAAGCCTGACCCTGAACAACCGTAGTCCCTGTTGGGTGCCAGCTTTGGGTGCTGATTTAGCAAACTGGGGGGTTTGTGTTCGGGCAGAAAAATGAAACCCGAATTCAGATTCGAGCCGGGTACAGTTATAATATTCAAATAATCCGACCTGACCTACCCGACTGATTTATACCATTAACCCAAACCTAACTCTCCGCCGCCTTCGCCACTCTGTTCCCATCTCTGCCGCCTCTCTTCTCACCTTCGTTGTCTTCTTCTCTGTCTCTGTCTTCTTCTCCAAAGTCTTCTTCATCTCAATCCACTCTTCTTCTTTATCTCCTCCTTCCCTTTTCTTCTTCTCCATCTATTTTGAGTTTTTCTTTACTTCTTTTTATGAATTTCATACATTTACCTATGATGGAAAAATTGAGAGATCACAATTTTTTTCAAATTCGAAATTTATTCATTCCACATAGCCTCCTCCTATGCTTATCGCTCCGTTATACCGCCTTCACCCGGTCTAAATCATGCCAGGTGCCCGTAAGGGTATTTTGCATGGTGACCTTGACTTAGCCCAGACCTAACCCGACTCGCCCTAGAACTTCCTATAATATTTTTTCCTTCCCCCTCCTCCATCTCGTGGGCTTCCAAATGGGAATCTTAATGATCACATAAAATCAATCAATGAACGGACAAGATCGGTTCAGGGTTGGATGTCGCCATCCTTTCTTTTGGTGTCTGATTTGATTTAATTCCATCCCAAATTTAAGAAATCTGAGTAGAGGAAAAGAGAAGAACAGACACTCATTGTTCCTCCTCCGGATCTGGATGGGGTTTCACGCGCGAGCAATCCTGTAAGCTTGAATGCAGCACTACACATCTCTTTTCCAATATTCCTTCTCTCTTCTTCGGTATTCTCTAAAACTACGTTTTTTGTGGGAATTGAAATTGAATTACGAGGAATTTAATTGCTGGCATTCTTGATTTCTGGTTTATGATTTTTTCCTCTAATAAACAATAAGGAGAAGCAAATATTACATGGAATTTAGGCAGAAAAATAAGGGCAGTGCTCAGCTGTTCTTGTTACTATATGTTATATGATCCTCTTCATCGTTGCTTGTTTTTTGTTTGATAAAATGCCAAGTTCATTGCATTAAGTGTCTGGCTCTGATGTTTAAGGGTTGGGGGTGCTTTGTGGGGGTCTCCAGACAGCGGCCTTTGTTCCACAAAAGAAAGGGAGGGAGGGTATCTGCATTAATATTTCTGTATATTTAGTTTTGGGATTGTTTGTGATTTGTAATTATAATCTTATATGTCTCTCTCTTGCGATTAAGTATGACAGGCAGGAACATGCAGTGAGACCTTTGATACAGTCTTGATCAGGTGGTAACTTACTGCATTATGTTATTTATGTGCCCTTGGATTGTTACCGTGTTGTGGCTACGTTACTCGACAATGAGCATGATAACAGTATATTGGATCAGTTTGGATACAGTGAATGAGCATAATAATAATTTCACATTTTCACTTATATATAAGATATATACGAATAAGTCACGTCACAGGAAGTACTACAAATTATACAATTCTACTGTTTTTTTTTTTTTTTTTTTGAAATTGGGCACTAAAAACATGGATGTTTAATGTATTTGCTTGTCATTTTGTATTGTTTTCTTCTGCGTTGTTGTATAAATAATTTCATCTCATTCAATTCACATGGATCAGATATTTGATGGCTGCTGGGCTGGTTGGCGCGCGTGTCAGCTACATTCGTCTGTCCAATGATCTTCAATGTTCTCAACTTACTCCATTTGTCTTAAAGAATTTATCAGGAGCCCCTTCCAATATTTCTTTCAGTATTTCAAGACGGTATAAATCTCTTACTATTACGGCCTCCTCGTTACAGCCCCAAGCACCATGTCTGCTACCCGCTTTGATAATACCCTACCTTCAAGAGGTCAGTACTATAAAGATTCTTAGTTCAATTGATGCAAAATTACCTCTTGTAACATAATCTCACTCTTTTTTTATTTCCATGTACTTGCTTGTTGCAGAGGTGCTTGAGATTTGGCGCAATGCAAATGCAGTGTGTTTTGACGTGGATAGTACTGTCTGCTTGGATGAAGGTATTGATGAACTTGCGGACTTTTGTGGTGCTGGAAAAGCTGTTGCGGAGTGGACATCCAAGTAACATACCCTTTCAGATACGCTTTATTGAGTAATAATATTCAATATGGATTTTGCTTTACAAGTTCTAATCGTTGTTTTTTATATATCATTTAGGGCGATGAGTGGATCTGTTCCTTTTGAGGATGCACTTGCTGCCAGACTTTCACTGTTTAATCCTTCACTGTCCCAGGTCCAGGAGTTCTTGGAAAAGAGGCCCGCAAGGTATTAGTTCTGCTTTAGTTTTTTGTGACTTGCAAGAAACTTATGCCTTAGAGGCTTACTTGCAATTAAGGGTATTGACTATATGACGGATATGAAAGAAATTCTTTTGGGCTCTTTTCTTATTTTGATTCTATCAGTAACTTGTATATATCAAATTTTATGGGAGCCTTTCTCATATCCATAGTTTTTTTTTCTGAAATTTCTCAGGAGTTCAAAGTGTTGATGCTGACTGCCAAGCTTATCAGGAAATATTAGCAATTTTTTTTGTCAAACGTTTCTTAAGTAGCATTGTGCTGCATGGCTGACCTCATTCTCATGGAAGTAGGTTAGATGAAGATGCTGATGAATTTCGACCACTCCTGATCCCTTGATATATTCTTTATTGCCATACAAGTTTTCTTGAATAAATCATTGTCATGTCAGTATCCTAATCATGAATCATATAGGTTTGTGGAAATTTAAATGTCTATGAAAAGGCAATACCCCTCTTACATTGCTTTCATTAGAACCTAACGGGGTCGGCTCAAACCTAGTATGTTAGACAGCTATCCTTTCAACTACCATGAACCCTTGTCGAAACTCCTAGGAATTTTCATCATGGCTCCTCTTCTTAATATGCTTTATCTGGGAGAGTTGAATTCTCTTCTTGGTGTTTGGAGAACCAACACTCAACATCACTATCTACCACCAGTTTTCAGAGACCAACTACCCAAAGTACCAAATAAAACGGCTTTGAGATTTACATTATTTGCCAGAGTATAAATTGGACTTTAAAGGTTGCATAAGCACATAAAAAGCATATGTATGAATCCTATTATTAAAATCCCTACCATTGCATCATAACTCTGGAGTTGTGTGAGAGTTGAGGGTAATATATTAAGATTCTAACACACCCTGTGGGTAGGGCATCCTTTTTATGGGCCAAAATCTGGGTTTTTGCACAATTGTATTCTTGTTTTTTTTTTAAAAAAAATCTGCCTTTCTATAAATGTGTGCATGTGTGAATTGAACGCCGGTTGCTCTGATACCATATTAATATCCCTTCCATTGCACCATAACTCCATAGTTGTGGTGAGGGTTGAGGGTAATAATATAATCTAACAAATATAAAATAGATGTAGGAGTTGAGTAATTTTCCCATTTATCACTTCTTTATGTTGTAGGAAATAATATATAATGATAAATGATAAAACTACAATCATATTAGTGTATTTGTTTTTATATAGAATATATATTATGATGGAAACTTTTAAACTAAGATGGATAGAGAAGCATTATGAAGTAGGTGTAAGTGCGATAACAAGATTCCATGATAAGTGGATTACAGCAAATAGAAGATTCTTTCCATTAAGGTGTTGTCCGATGTTGAAGATGGTTGATTCTATATAACATTAACCACGTTATGGTACAAGTAACATGGGTTCTTAAGTTTGGCCATGTTCTTCTCTCCTTTGCTCATTCTGCATCACCATAAAGATTTGCAAGAGAATTATATATATCTCTTACAAACTGCATTCAAATTGCATTTTAATTATGTAACATATGCATATCTTTGTCTCTTTGAGTCTTTTTTGGAAGTTACTGTACATTCTGTGATCATTTCTCTTTGTTTTGTCATCTATATTCATAAGAGTTTCTTCTACTCGTCTTATGTAAGCTTGGCCATCATTTGACATTCCTGTTCCTGTTATTCAGGATTTCTCCTGGCATCTCTGAACTGATCAGCAAGCTGAAGGCTACTGGCACTGATGTATATCTAATATCGGGGGGCTTTCGTCAAATGATCAACGTATGCTGCTATATTCTCTAAGCTGGCCATGCTTTCATGCTCTGTTGAATGATACTATAGATCATGATCTGCTGCTAAAATAATTTGTAGAGCTGTTGGAATGTGTAGGCTTTATGTATGACATGCTGGAAGGAAACCAACTTGCTCAAAATCAGGTCTAGTTATGGAGATCTCACTGATGAGTGATGCCTCAAAATTTCTTACTGTATTGTTGAGTGTCTGTTTATATTACCAAGTCACTTGCAGTCTGGTGATACAATTTATAAAGGAACTTAGGCACAATAGTTCAATATGTAGACTTTCCAGCACACAATCATAATCATGGTTGCAAATACATGTACTGCCCTGATCTTTAAAAGTTTGGTTGGACAATTTGTATAGGGCTGATATCTCTGCAGACAAAAAACATTTTCATGTTACTTATGCACCATCATAAATCATAACCATAGAAATCTCTTGCTCATATCATCTATCAACTTCCCTTATTTCTTCTCTGGGCTTCCGGTTACAGACATTCGTGTCTCCCTGCACATGGTTTGTGTACATGTAGAAGAAGACATGGGTACTGGATTATAATTTGAAGAGAAAATATAGGAATGGCTGGAACTTGATGTTCTTGGTCCTCATCTAAGGAACATGGTAATTCAACCGTTCAATACATCCATTAATCGTGTGAGATCCATTCCACGTGTTGTGCGCTTTGGTGTCTGTTAGGGATGACCCGAAGCCCTTTTGTGTCTCCATTTCAGTTGCATATGATAGTCAAAAGTTTGTTCTGTCATCTTAAACATTTATGAAAATTCCTTCCATGCTCTTGCTACTTAATAAATATAAAAAAATTTGTATAAATGACCATAATATAGCAACATTGGATTGATTTTCACTATAATTAATTTGTAAATAAAAGTGTAAATGCCTTGACATGGAAGTATTGAGCTAAAAATGCTTTGTCATTTTTGTTGTATAATTTAGTCTCTGATATCAAACTGTAACCTTCCAGGCTCTAGCTAAGAAACCACCCACCCCACCCCCCACAGGCAGAACCCCCAAAAGAGACACACAAGAAATAAAATAAAAAACAAAGCATTAAATCGTCAATCACCACATTCTCTTTTTTGTTTTACTGCCTAAATCCAAATAGGTTAACCCTTAGTGCTAGCTGCTTCAAGTTTGAACCTATCACTTCTAACTTGTGCATTCGTCGTCTCCAATGCACATGCACAAATCCTCTTTTGAAGCCACCTTAACCTTTTTAAAGATACATTCATTACGTAGTCTATCGTTTCTTATATTTTCTCTCATTGGTCACGACATTCTTATTTTAGCTATACTCATTTTTTTTTAATTCAGTGCATTCTCATCCATAGGGCATATGTCACGCTCCGCTTCTCAAAACACGCTGGAGCGGAGACGCGACGAGAGTCTACAACATATATACGCGAGAAAAATACCCTACGTATACACGCAAGACTCAAATAATCTGAGCAAGCTATATCAATCAACTATGAAAGCGATAAAGTCACGACAATATCACATATAAATTCTTGCACAATGGTAACATTATTCTACGAGTAAATCAAATAGAACAACTATTGAGTCCAATCTATAAAGAAAGAAGGCATAAGAAGATACTAAAAATGGATAGTCAAGTAAAGAGAACTTTAGGCTCCTCGCAATACGTGTGATTCTCTCCAAATACCCGATCAATAGAATGTAACAACCATAGACCTAGATGTGCAAATCTAGGAGAGTCAGAAAACTCCCAATGAGTGTGTAAATGAGGAGGAAATGTGCACGTGCATATGCTTGGATGCTGACTACTACACTATTACGAAATAAGAAGTTAAAATATAATGTGTAGATAAGCAGTTAAGGAAAAACAGTTTGTAACAGAATCAAATAACAAGTCTGGTGTCTATCATGTCATATTTGAGTTAGACAGGTGAACATAGTTAGTCACAGTATATTATGGACAATTTATTATTATTAATTATGTCAGCGAACACCTACTACATGTAATAGACGCATCTCATACTACGCCTACTATACATATCAATCAGGGTACTATATTAATGAAACTGATAGAAGATATTGTTTATGTTTTAGGTGGGTCCCGTACATACCCGGGTTCACAGCCTCAGTTTCCTAGTGCTGAATCAGGTCGTACCGCTAAGTACTCAGTAATGGTAACTCACTGTGAAATAATGAAACAATAACATATGGGATGCTAGTCATCTCCCGGGAACCCTGCCGTGGAGCCCTCAGTCGGCTGCGCAACCTATGTTTTAGGTCTACCCAAAATACATGTGTTGTATACTCCAATTTTTTCAATCCTGGTGTAAGTTGTCTAATTACATTATTATTTAGTTTACTTAGATCAGTTAATAAATACCCATGTTACCTCGATTACTGGGATAATACAGTGACAATAGACAATAATAGTAATAATATGAATAGTAACAGTGTAAATGGTGAAACAGTAAAACAGTACCATGATGTTACGATCTAACAAAATTTTTCAATAATTTTTAGTACCATGAAATACACTAATAATACGACAGATACTACTTAATAGACAGTCTTATTTAAAACTAATGTAGATCTCATTCGTCTGCACTAACATATAACAGTAACTGATCCATTAACTCATGATCTCAATATAATCACTATGAATATCAATTATTGAATTCTTCGTCAAAGTAATCTGATACAATAAACCACAAGCTCAATAGACCAATAATACAGTTCTATCCTTTCTACAATCTACTCTAATCCTCTATATTCATCAGTTTGTCCATCCTATAAGTCACCAGTATATCCGAGTCTCAATATATTAAAATAAACACTCAGCTACATCCAACCAATTCTCAATATCTCATTATTTCTCATCTAAATTAGTATCAACAAAGAAAGATCGTTCGCTAAATAGATCACCCAAATATTCACAGATTTAATCATAATCATCACTGATCAACCTCAAGATCCAATCAGGTTATAGTCTAAGTTCACCATATCTAGATTCAAATCAAGGTGTAAACAATTAAATAATGACTAATGAAGTACTAATACCTTAGTGACACACACCGAGTCTGAATACACTTGACATCAAGGATATATTCCATCCATCATCACCGAAGTACTCTGCTTTCCCACAATATAATAATCTGTGACTACTACTCTACTGCATATCTGTAAAATTCACTATTTAAAGTAATCTGATTTCCCTGACCCCAAGTCGAACCATACTCCGATTAAGTCCATTAACAGATCCAAGTCAGTATAATTTAAGGCATTCCTAAATTTTGGCTCCCAATTCATCAATAAACTCGAACACCAAGGTTACAAAAGTCCTCACTAACACTCCATGATTCAAATTTTAAACAATTTGCAAGTAGCTCTGTAAATTATATGTACACTCACATGGTATAGTCTATAATCTGTAGGAGATTAAACAAACAATATACTAATTGGCGATAATGAATTATTTACTAAATAAATAATTTATCAATAATAGAGCATAGTTTAATTTAAATTATGAAAACACTCATTACAAAATTAAATAAAATACATGCACAAATAAAATAAACACTTACATGAAATGATACAATAAACGAACAAATTGAATAAACAAATAACATAAACACTCACTTTGCTCGTAACCATGGATCAGGACTCGCCATCTCGATCTAGTTATCCTCGGACTCCCGTGGTCCACGCTCTGTTGCTTTGGTCTGCTACAGCACAGATCTGGGTGTCATCGGATCCGATCAACACCCAACTTGCTCCTCCTTGTTGATGTGGATTCCAGTTGAGAGAGAACCGGGCCAGGTTGGATTTAATAGGCGGATAGGGTACAAACGGTTTGGATTGGTTTTGTATCCAACATGAAAGGAGAGGGGGAGAGATAGAGAGAATGAAAGATATAGGGGAGGGAGAAAGATACAGAGGAGAAGAGGTGAGATGAGGCGCGGTGGCAGGGTGCGCGCGGCTGCGAGGGGAGCCCACACGGAGCTAGGGAAGGAGGGCGGCGGTTCGACTAGGTGGTTTCACATGGTGGTGCGGCTGAATATTGTTGTTGCGTGAATGTTGGGCAAGCACGGGTGGTGGTTGAGGCCTGAGGTAGAAGGTAGGGAAGTTGGGCAGTCTTGAGCAATGGTTATGACGAGCAGGAGATGGTGATGCGGCGAGGCCATGGATCGTGGGCTGGAGGTACAGGGTGGTGTTCACGCAAGTGGGGAGGTGATGGCTCGCCGTGACACGGTGAGTGGGTTGTTGCTCGGAGATGATGGTGGTTAGGTTGTTGCGCGTTCTCGTTGGAGATGAGCGGAGGTGGTACAATCGATGGCATGGTGAAGATGGAGGCCTGCGGCGGCTAAGGTTTGCGCAGGGGTCTGAGATGGAGAGAAGGATAATTTATACATGAGAGAGAGGAAGTAAATGGGTTGATGGGCTGGGCTTGGGTCTTTTGGGCCAAGGAAAAATGCAAGAAAAAATGAAAAATGAGGAGATAATAGGTAAAGGAAAGAATGATGGGCTTGCCTCACTTGGGCTTGGACTCTAGATCAAATAAAAGGAAAGGGAAATGAATTGGACTTGAGTTTGGAATGGACTTGGGCTGAAAATAAAAATAACAGAAGAAGGAAATGAGAGAGATGGATATGGCCTAGGAAATGGAATATAATAATAATAATAATGATAGTTAATAATATATATATATATATATATATATATATATATATATATATATATATATATATATATAGACTTGTATCCTTTCAAAGGATTTGATCCCGGATCCTTCCCACTCAAATTCAACCCTCCAACATTCGAATACAAGATCCACTCCGTTGAAGTTGATCTATACTATTTCAAGTATCTATAAACCAAAATCAAGTGTTTTAAATACTTTTTGCCCATCCATCAAGTAGGAAAAAACGGACGGCCTAAATAGTGAGTTTGTTAGTTTAACGGTGTAGAACATTTGAAATCTAACAAAAATTAGTTTATAGGGGTTTTTAAATGTTTAGATCATAATGAAATGGTCGGATCGAGAATTTGTATGTCTAAAGACATAGATCTAACCAACTCACTACTTTCGGCCGTCCATTTTGCGTCGCTTGATGGATTGGCAAAAAGTATTTAAAACACTTGATTTTTGGTTTATAGATACTTGAAATAGTATAGATCAACTTCAACGGAGTGGATCTTGTATTCGAATGTTGGAGGGTTGAATTTGAGTGGGAAGGATCCGGGATCAAATCCTTTTGAAAGGATACAAGTCTATCTATCTATATATATATATATATATATATATATATATATATATATATATATATATATATATATATATATTAATGAATACATATATTTACAACCACAATCATACTTGTGCGAACACAATCATGAACATATATCTATTATATATATACACATATATATGTATTTAAACACATATACAAAATAGGTTAATCAATAATAATGATAAGTAAATTCAAATAAAGTAATAAAAATAGAAATACAGTAGTATCATTAGCTAGGGGATATTACAGCAAATCTGGTCGTGTTTCTGTAGCTATCCTATGATTTGTTACTTCAACTTCATGGGTATTTTACAGTAAATGCACTTCTTCACTTTAACCATTCTTCTTTGATTCCATAAGCAACCATTCCAAACAGTCTATTTAGTAGCCATAACCTTTTCTAAATCTTAGATCTCTCTTGTGGCCCTCTGTACATTTCCCTGAATTTTCTTAAAGTATATAGTTTCGATTGACCTTCATGGTACGAAATTTAATTTGTCTTTTCTCAGTTTCTTTCTACTGGTATATTGTTGCATGGCTCATAAATTCGATTTCCATACTATGTACAACTTCTTCTTTATCGTTGTAATGGTACTACAGTACTTCGTCTTTGTAATTTTGTAGAATTACTCAATTAACCATACTAATTTCCGGACACTCCCAAATGGGACAACCTTCACCAGCAATATTATCTTCTCCTATAGTTCTCACACATTTCTTATATTTATAAGCATCTTTATCTTCATAAGCCTAAAATTTCCTCAATATGTCTAGCTTGTGTTGATTTATTGATTCTATCTTAAGTTCTCCTTTATGATTCTCATTACACCTTGTCAAGAACCTTCTGGAAAATAAAAATTGATCAAAAATCTTGCTCACATCTCGAGCATCTATTTTGTGTTAAGCTTGCATTCAATGAAAGTAGTAAGCTAACACATTTTCTCTGTGAAGCCTGTCGCGTTGCAGCTTGGAATTCCTCTGGAGAACATCTTTGCAAATCAATTACTTTTTGGAGTTCTGGGGAGTTCCTTGGGTTTGACAAAGATGAGTTTACTTCCAGGAGTGGTGGGAAGGCTACAGCTGTGCGACATATAAGAAAGGTAAAAGAAATCTGGATGGATTTATAGAATATTTCTCAACTTTCCTCATCATTTTATATATTTGGCACTTACAGGTCCATGAGTATAAGACTCTGATCATGATTGGAGATGGAGCAACTGATCTTGAGGTAATGAAAATATTTGATGTTTACTGACCTGTTACATTTTGAGAGGCACCTAAATAATACTTTGTTTACTGCTAAGAAGAACTCTAAGCCAGTCATGTTTCTTACCAGTGGCTCAGTGATCAAAATTATAAAAGACAAAAAGTGGACAGAGTTTTGACATGTTTCAGTTTGAATGTGTGCTACTTGAACTTGACATATTTCTGGCTAAAGCCATGAGTTAGTTTTCTATAATAATCTAACATGTTTTTCAATGGAGAGTAGCGGATTAACAGGCATATTAGGTTATAAGTTAATTTCTTTCATTTTCTTTGTTCTATGGCATTAGTGTAACACGGACACTTTTTAGTTTTTTGTTTCTTTTATGATCTTTCAAGTATAATCTATGCAATCATGTAAAAGATATCTTAACCTGTAAACTTACTGACCTTCTATGGAGGCTATGCCAAATAGCTTTGTTTGTAATGGAGCTCTTTGACTATTTTTATTTGTCCTCTATCATTGAGTTGAATGCATTTCCCTACCGCATATCAATTAGTATCTTCCCCTTTCTTCTAGACACTTTTTAGTATAGTAGGAGAATTTGAAGGGTTGTTCCCTGTTGTATGAGTTTAAACTGCTTAAAAAGATAAGGTAAGTTTCCTACTTGCTATCTGGCCTATTTATGCAAGCCCCTCTCTTGTCTATGTTTTTTTTCTTTTGTTGGAAAATTTTGAAACCCCTGTGGGACTTTTATATAAGTTCATTAAATGTTATCAAATCTTCTATGGGACATCCTGGGTACAAACTTGCTTTCCATAACCAGCTCTATTTTGATGGGTAATGCTTATTTCATAATGCTCATAAGAGTGTTAATGGTCTTAGATGACGACATAAGTCATATAAGCCTCAAGTGTGTAGCCATGTCCGGGGACGAGTTTACTTCGGATGGACAAACAGGTCCATGCTTCCGGCTTGGTACATTTCCTTACCATCTTCTCTTTAGCGATGAAAATGCCTATGTATGCTGCTACTAGGCTTCATATTCTCAAGACAAGATGTCAAGGTGCCTGTACTACGTGGTTATTCGAGCTTCCTTTAAAAGGACCATAACCTTAATCTATAAGAAATATGAACATCTTTTTAATCTTAATGCTCTGCACTAACCCATTCAACATTAGTGAAACAAAAATTGAGAATTATTAACATTCTTAAGTAAAATCTAGGTAGATATTTTGCAAGCATGCATCATATGTGAATGTGGCACCATGCTGTTTGGCACTGTGAAATCAAGTGTTGTCCTGAGAACATTTGAAAATATCATAATTCTTCAAGTTCCCATGCTTTTCAAATCTAAAAGATCAGTCATTAGGTATCAGCACACTTCCAGTGAAACTCATTCCCTATCACTTTGAAGGTCCTGACTGGCTATTGCCTCCTGACAACTGCCTGTATATTGGGAATATTACTGAAACCTTTTTCTTTGAATGAAATTGTCTACACTGTAGCCTTTCAGATCCTCAAAATTAATACTTTTATTTTTTTCACAAACCAATAAGCGTACAAACAATACTTGCTCCCTAAGATACACGACACTAGATAAATCCTTCAGAGCAAGTTGAAGGAGTTCTGTTGGAAATCAAACTCAAGATAAATGAGCAGTACTGAAGCCTTCTAGAATTAGCACACCAGTCAGCACGGTTTATTAGCTTCACGATACACATGCTGAACCAGGTAACTAGATGGTCTCACCAAAGTGTAGTATCAGCCAATAGGAGGATCAGTATCTGAACCATTTGCCAGCTAAAAGCATCTGAATAGTATTTGAGTCCCCCTTAATGTCCAACTCAGAAACCCCAAGCTTGGAAACTCCACAGGTAAGACCCCCCAAAGGCCTCTAAATTCCATTGCTAACACATCTCAAGCACATCATTACACAAGCCAATATGTGACTATGCCAACCTCAAATAATGAAACCAGCACCAGCATCATGCCATCATCAGGGTGCCCCTTACACCCAAAAATTAAGCTTCAGTTTCCATCCCAAGGAAATTCCATCCCACCATAGATCATTATGTGTAGGGCTTGAACCTGAACACACACCACTTCACCAACATCTATAGCTGCTTACTGGTTCCTTAATCCTGTCAACATTTACAAAATACTCCTTTGCCTATTGCATTGAATTAAGTATATAAGTGCTTATCCGAAGTATCTAGAGCCAAAAACAAAAGAATTACTCTTCTTCCTCAGTTTCCAGCGAACAAAAGAAATCACATATTGGTGAAAACATCTTCCCAGACCCTATCCAAGCCGTCCAAGCCAGTCACCAGTTCAGAGATGACCAAAATATGATAATTGTGGGATATTTTGATAAGGGAGATCCAAGATCGAAAGCGTTTCTATCCAAATTTCTTGTGATATTCTAAAACAATTAACAGGTAAATCATCCTGATCCTCAAGAGCTGAATGACATTATGGGAAAGTTATACCAAATTCATTCCTCCCTGAGAAACAAACCTCTATGCATTGTACCATGACCCACCTTCCATAACAAGTCTGAATGCAAGGAGACAGCAATTTCCACAACCAACTCCATCCCATATCATAAACCGCAGACCATTCTGATCCCTCACTTTGTACCAAATAACTATATGCCTTGCTTATGGGGTCAGCACCTAAAGGATTATCTCACCACAGAAAGAAATCATCGACTTTTCTCAGCATAGCCATTAGCTGAATTTTGCTAACCTGGTCCTCAGGAAAAAAATCTGCTTCATTTAGTAACATTCAGGCATCTGTTCTTACCAAAGAGACAGCATGTTTAGTTTCACCAATTCCATCCAGAGCAGACATAGAAGGTCTATTGGCCAGGGGCATGGTATTCAGCCATGGATCATGGGGAGAACCATAATAGAACTCTGTGAGCCAGTCCTTCGCTGAAGGCTATATCCTATTATGAAGACAATTTGACAAACAGCTGTCCCAGTTGCACCTAATATCTTCTTGATGGTCCAAGCGTAATCTCCCATACTTGTGCTTAACAAGACTGGGCCTAATCTACTGTTTCGCTTTAACAGCTTGCTTTTCCATCAAAGCATGATGCATATGATCAAACTTCTTCCAACCATGGTTTGAAATATCGGCCGATTCTG
>JAVJIF010008566.1:0-55000 GCA_038442645.1 Agave tequilana
AAAAAAATTATCTTAAGCTAGTTCATATTCTTCAATTGGTAGAGTTTTCAAACATGTTAAAAAAATTTTAAACTCATATTTTTGAAACCCCTACCTTCCAAGGGCGGATGGATGAGCGATCATGTCTTGTATGCTCAAAATTGAAAATCTTTTATCATGTGCATGAATAGGGTGGTAGGTATGAGTTATACACATGATCTTCATGGAATTCTATTTTTGTATACTCATATATGTTTTCTTATATATGTATGCTTCAAATTTCAATTGGTATTTCTATACACACATATATATGATTTGATTGTGCTTATTTTATAATGTTTTTACATTCTCTTAAAATAAGCTTGATTCAGTTCATAATGTCAATTATTTTTCAATTGGTATCTCATACAAGCTTATGCATTATTTTCATTAGTATTTCATAAGGGGAGAAAAATTCTTGCTTTACCTTTCAATCGATTTTATTTTCAATTGGTATCTAACTCCCACTCTCTATGATGAAAAAAATTGTTTTGGTATATGCTAACATTTTCAATATTGGTATCAATAATCTTAAATTGGTATTATTCTTAATTTGGTATCTTTATTACAAAATAATTTGTGTTTACCCAAAAATTTTGTTTTTACTTTCAATTGGCATCAAAATTTACTTTGATATCAAAATTTATTGTGTTGACTTCAAGAAATTTAAAAAATTTGTTTTTAAAAGCGATTTCAAAATTTTTCTTAAAATTTATTTGATATGTATTGCCTATATGCAAGGGAAGCTTCACATCTTCTCTATATATAGATTCATGTTGCAGGGAGAGTTAACTTAACGTCTCTTCCCTTCATGAATGTATATTGCATCTACATCTTTATTGGTTGTTTTTCTTTTGCCCCTTTGTTGATGAATTGACAAAAAGGGGGAGAAGAATTTATAGAGTTTATATTTGCATGTTTATATCCTTATTTATGCATATATGTTTTGTTTAGTTTATGCACTACATTAAATATCTTTATGTTTATTTGCTATGCATGAGTTAAGGGGGAGCTTCTATGAAGCTTATCTTTAATCCATGCATATATAACTCCATGAGTTTTGTCACCATCAAAAAGGGAGAGATTGTTGGCCCAAAGGCCCATCACTCTAGTTTTGATGATGATTAACTCATATAGTTATTGTTTACTAATGATCTTATGTTTATATAATTTCAGTTATTAATCAAGATATTAGTAGGTGTCTAGTTTCAACAAAGAAGTTTTGGAGCTAACACATGTAGATTCAAGAGCTCACACATCAAGATCGCATCTAGCACTTGGTTGAAGTCAAGCTCTTTGGATCGCGTTTGGATCGAGTCCACTTGGAGAAGGAGTTTTACAAGAAGATTTCGATTTGTCTAGTTTAGTTTAGATCTTGTGTAAAGATAGATAGTGTTGATATGCTCAAGTTCACACACACAAAAGTTCCAATATGTTTGATTTTCGGTTTAACCGGTTTTGAATTTCATGTCAAAAACATAGATATATATATGTTACATGTGTATTGGATTCTATCCATACATTCTATGTTTCAAAAGAGTTTAAATATCTTGTTTTTGTGTTTATACAAGTTTGGAAAAAATCGGATTTCCATTTCAAAGTTTGGTTTTCGGAAAATACGGTTTTCGGTTTAAAGCCTAAATTCAATATAACAAAAATGGTTCAAGTAGTTTGTAATATGTGTTGATTTTTGGTTACATATATTTGTTATTCAAATATTTAACAAGAACTTATTTTTGTGAAATTTATAAGATTTTATGAGATTTTATTGAAATTAAAAAGACAAGTTTTCAAGTCCTTTTAATCCCCAGCAAGACCATGCTGGCGGTCGACCGGACCGGTCGACCGATGTGCACGCAGACGTGCACATGGCCAGCCAAAGTAGGCTGGTCGACCGCGCGGTCGACTGACTGAAAGCACCCAACTCTCGGGTGCGACCGGTCGACCGGAGGCCCCAGTCGACCGGAGGCACAACGGTCAGAAATATAACCGTTGGTCGGTCGACCGGCCGGTCGACCAGAAGGGCAATCTGGACCATTCCAGGCTGCCAACGGCTAGTTTTTAGAAAGGCTATAAATATGCCTTCTCTTGGGCTATTTTCAACGAGAATTTCAAGAGCTTATTTTCCCATCTTTACAAGTGTTTTAGCATCAAGTTTTTAAAGAGTTTTTGTGGCAAAAAGATTTATTTTTATTTATTGTCAAGGGTTGGAAAAATCAAAGAAAAAGAGAGTCTTTGGGAAATTGTTTTGATCTTCATTTATATTTCACTCTAGTGTTTTTCTCAAGTGTTTTTCTTTGTGATTTGTTTTTCAAACACCTTGTTTTCTCACACTTGAGCTATCATATCTATCCTATCTATAGGATCTTTATTTTGTGAGAAAAATTGGTTTGTGGTTTATTGAGACTACCAAGTGTTGTAATCTTCTTTGCTTTGGATTTGTTGTTATCCCTCTTAAGTAGAGGTGATTGTGGTTGTTGTTTGGCTTAATGCCTTATCTCTCTTGTATGAGATGATTGTTGTTTGGCTTTGTGCCTATCCCTCTTAGTGTAGATGTGTAGAGGTGGTTGTGTTGGAGAGAGGAGCTGTGTACTTCTAAGTTTAAATTTGCAAATCCTCGATTGAGGTTCCCTGTATGGGAGGTCCTGTGTGGACATATAGTGAAAATCTTTCTGTGTGAAGGCGGAGACGTAGAGCGGTGGCTCGAATCTTGAAACATATATCGGTGTTTGCGATTGATCCACTATCTGTTGGCCCAAAGGCCTTCCACCCTAGTTTTGATGATGATTAACTCATGTAGTTATGTTTACTAATAATCTTGTGATTTTAAGTTTCAGATCATTAGCAAGATATTAGTTGGTGATTAGCTTCAACAAAGGAGTTTAGAAGCTTTTCATGGTGACTCCAGGGCCAAAGCTTCAAGATCATACCTTGCCTAGCTCATGGATCACGGTGTTTGTGGATCGAGTCAAGTTGAAGATGAAGACCATCAAGAAGACTTAGGTATCCATAGTTTAGATAGTGTGTTTTTAGATCCATTTGTAAAGCTTAGTATAGTTGATATGCTCAAGTGCACAACACACACAAGATTTATGTTTTGGATTTGGTTTTCATGAATAGTTTGATCAAAACAAGTTTACATGATTTTTATGTATATTAGATGTGTTCAATATACATACATGCTTCACTTCTTAAACAAACTTATTTTGACTATCCTATTCATGTTTTGGAAAAATCAAATTTGATAAAAATACAAGTTTTGTTTTTGATAAAATTTGCAAGACTCAAAAATGAATTGATATGATTGATATATGTCTTGAAATTTTTATCACAAGTTTGTGTTTCAATATAAAATGTTAAAACAAGTTTTGTGGATTTTTAGAAGACTTAAAAGATTTTTCAAAATATTTTTAAACTGTTTTTCTGACCCAGTTTTCTGTTCCAGGCTTCAACCAGTCGACTAAGTCAGTTTATTAGTCGACTTGGGTGAAGTCGGTCGACCGGGCCGGTCGACCGACGTGCACAGATCTGTGCACGTTTGGCAGCTCTGGGACGGTCGACCCGGGCGGTCGACCGGGACTGAGAGCAGTGCTCTCTGTTTGTTTGGGTCGACCAGGCGGGTCGACCGTGGTTGCCCAACGGTCACATTTTAGACCGTTGGCGGTCGACCAGGCCGGTCGACCGTCAGCCTGTCAGGCTGCCACATCAGCCTAACGACTAGTTTTCTGATGGGGCTATAAATACCCCATTTGTTTGAGGTTTTCACCAAGATTTTTAGAGCTAAAAATTCCTGACTTCTTCAGTGTTTTAAACAAGTTTTGAAAAGAGTTTTTGTGCTAAAAAGATTTCATCCTTTTTGTTTTGGGTTTTTGAAAATCAAAGAAAATAGGAATTTGGGATATTTGTATTGGTTTTCATTCTCTATCTTTTACAAGAGTTTTCCCAAGTATTTTCTTTGTTGCTTGTTTCCAAAAACACCTAGTTTTCCACACTTGAGCTATCATCTATCCTAATCTATTAGGATCATTTGTTTTGTGAAAAAAGAGAAAAAGAAAGAGAGTTTGAGTTTGTGGTCTTTGGAACCACTTGTTGTAAACACCCTTATTCTTGTTGTATCCCTCTTTGGTAGAGGTGATCGGGTGATTGGTTTGCTCCCTCTAGTGAGAGGTGGAGTTGGTTTGTATATCCCTCTTCGGTAGAGGTGATTGGTTGTTGTATTGGCTACAGGCCTACCCCTCAGTTGTGAGGTGGTTGTTTGAGAGAGGAGTTCGGTACTCCCTTGTTGTAAAAATCCTTCTCGGTGAAGGTTCCCTCGGTGGGATCCTCGGTGGACGTTATAGTGGATTGGAAATCCTACACGGTGGTGTAGGCGGGGATGTAGAGCAAGGTGCTCGAACCTCGAAACATATCATTGTGTTTGCGTTTGATCCACTTGTCTCTCTAACTCTCTCTCTCATTTATTTGTGCAAAGTATCATTCATAATATCATATCATATTTGCTTGTGTTGAGCATAATTCATATTGATATATCATCTTATATGCTTGGTTGTTTGTGTGTGCCTCACTTATACTTAACCACAAGAGCTTCACATAGCACCTCAACCCATTCAAGGGAATCAAGAGGAGTTAGTCCAGAGCCCTTCACGGGGAATTCGGCTACACTTGTGTGTTGTATTAAGTGTGTTGCAATAATTTGCATTAGCTTCCGCATTTAGCGCATTTAGTTCTTAAATTAGCACTTACACCTATTCACCCCCCTCTAGGTGTTTTTCACTATCTCTAAACTCTCTCTTATATCTTGCATTGCATCATATTGCTCATATCTCATACATGCTTGGTATTGTTTGTGTGTGCCCATACTTGTGTTGAACCAAGAGAGATTCATATAGCACATCAACACTTATTTAGAAGAATCAAGAGGAGTTAGTCCAGAACCCTTCACGGGGAATTCGGCTACACTATTTGGTTACACATAGTGTGTTGCATTTAGTTTTTAATTCCGCATCATTCATCTTTATATTAGCTAATACACCTATTCACCCCCCTCTAGGTGTATTTTCAATTAGTATCAGAGCCTACGCTCCTGATATTAGGTTTAACCACCTAGGAGTGAGATCTTGGATAGCTAATCAAGTATTGCATTTGCACACATATAGTCATACACTAATGGATTACCTTGACCCTCCCATGTTTGATGTTTCTAACATCGATATATGGAAGATTAGGATGAGTTTCTATTTAAAAGCCCTAGGTTTGCATGTATACCTCGCTACTACCAAGAAATCTTATCTTGGTAATAACAAGCATATAGAAGCCAATGCACAAGCCTTATAGGCACTTAGGCGCACACTTAGCAAAGATTATCTTTCTATTGTTTCTCATTGTGATTCCACTTTTGTAGTGTGGAACACTTTGACCTCTCCCAAGTTACAAACGACGAATTATGTGGAGAAGGAATCTAGTGGAGATGAGTCCGACGATGATTGCTACATGGTCCAAGAGAATGACTTCCTTGAGGTACATTCGGAAACTCATCTAAATGATTGTGCTAGTTCTTCAGGTGATGATTATATGGATGGTGATGCCTTAAATGAAAAACTTTCATTATTTTATGAAAACTTGTTAGAAAAGTATAAACTTTTGAAAAAGAAAAGTATTAAATCAAAAAAAGAAAATGAAAATTTATCTTCAAAGCTAAACATGGTTTTATAAGAGAGAGTTGAGATTTCAAGTGAAAGAGACTCCTTGAAAATGTACTTAGATATGTACTCTGATTTTTTATCGTATTTTTTTATTTTCTTTCTATATTTGCTTTACTTTGTGATTGTTTATGCTATCATTTTGTTTTGAATCCGGATTCCTTAACTCAAAGTCAGTCTGAGTTTGAACCGGGGATCCGATACCAGCGTACTGTTTATTTGACCTTTATGATAGTCCTATTTGACTGTTTTCAGTTTCAAACATCGTTTTTCAATATTCTTTTAAATTTTTCATAATTTTCTGAGATTTTCCGAAATTATTCTGCAAAATCTTCAAACCGAAGTCGATCGGTATCGTTGACCAATTCCCGGATTTTTAGTTTTCAAATGGAATTAAATTTCTAAAAATGATTTTCACATTGATTCATAGAATCTCATATTCTATCTAAATACATTTTTGGGGATTTTTCTAAATTTATCGAAAATTCACTGGTTTTAGTGTCGACCAGTATCGCTGATTGATTTTAGGATTTTTAATTCGAAAATAAGATTGAATTTCTCGAATCCGATTTCGCCAGACATTTTAAAATAATATTTTCTTTTTTTTAAATTTTTACGAACATTTCTGAAACAGTCAAATTTTACCTTATTTAAATAATATTATTTTTTCTTCTCATATCATTTTTTTCTTCTTTTCTTTTTCCCTTCTCCCACGTCAGCTGACCAGCCCACTCCTCTCCCATCACCTGCCAATACTGACTCCCCATCCCATCACTTTTCTCTTTCTTTCTCTTTCCTTTTTTTAATCATTTCCTTTCTTTTCATTTTCTTTTTCTTTCTCACTCTCATTCATCTTCTCTCCTCTCACCCCCTCACTCCTTCCCTCTCCCTCCTCCTTGGCCGACGACAACCCAGGGCGCCACCGCCGGCGTGCCCTTTGGCCGGTCAAGCCTCCTCCTCCACTCTCCTCATCTCTCCTCCTTTCATCTCTTTCTCTTCTTTCCTCCTCCTCTCTTAAACATCTCCACCACTACCATCTTCTTCCTCCATACCCATCACCCACCTCCATCACTTCCTCTTCCATCTTTCCTTCCCTCCATCACCTCCTCTACCACAATATCATCTCCTCCTCCACTTTATTCCACCATCACCATCCACTCCATCACCAATCTCCACCATCATCACCACCCACAAACCCATCGCCGTTTACATCACCACCACCACCACTCCATCATCCCCATCACCACCAACACCTTCACCACACCACCTTCATCTCCTCCTCACCACCATCAACTCCACCTCCGACACCTCTATCACCCACAAATAACCCCAACCACAACAACAACATCAATAACAATATCACCAACAACAACCTCAACACCCAAAGCCCTCCCTCCACCCTCACTCCTCCCCGGGCTCCGGCCGCACGCCGCCCCCCCCGGCGGTGACAGCCAGCAACCACCGACCATCATCCCCTCTCTCATTTTTTCCATTCTCTTCTCCTTTCTTTCTTTCTTCTTTCTTTCTCTGGTTTGTTTTCCCTCTTTTTCTTTCCTTTTCTACCCTTCCAGCTCTCTCTCTCTCTCTCTCTTCCCTCTGGCCGCCTTCTCGCTCTCTATCTCTCTCTCCAACATCTCTCTCTTTCATTCTTTTCTCTCTCCTCTCTCAGTCTCTCTCTAATATATATATATATATATATATATATATATATATATATATATATATATATATATATATATTAATATGGATTGGTGGTGTGCGTGTGTTTCTGGTGTTTCGGGATTTTACGATGATTTTCTGACTGTTACATTGTGAAATCGTCTCCTTGTTGCGGAAGAAGACAGAAGTCCCCAGCGGAGTCTCCATCTAGTTTTTCATTGAAAGTTCAAACAAGGGAAAACTTACACAAAAGAATTGAGGAGCGAAATTACAAGTAATCCTTTAGAGAAAAAAATTACAGGTAGATCTCTTTTGAGATTCTGGGGAAGTATGTCGGTAGGAATCTGATCAGCGCGCGATCACTTTATCCCTTTGACGATGTAATCAGTCGAGTGTTAAGCCTTCTTGACCGAATTTCCTTCTCGCTTGGTTTAAAAAATCTTTGAAGAAAGCTTGTTGGGACCCTGAAGAGCTGAGCCTCTGGGGTGCTTTTGAAGCAAGGAAGCAAGAGGGCACTTTTGCTCTAGATCTCCTCAAAATCTCGTAATTCTCCAGCCAATCTCCTCATAGTCCTTCTCAAGAGCAGCAAGGGGCTATTTATAGCCAAAATGAGAGTGTAACTGCCCCCTTGAATTTAGCAAGACTGAATCAGTCTATTAACTTCGTGCAAGGCTAGAAATAGCCTTGCCGCGAGGCTAGCTGCCAGATTCTGGCGAAGCTAGAAAGTTCGTGCGAACTATTAATAGTCATTGTGGCTTAATCGTCTCCACTTAATGTGGGACGAAGTGGGCGGGTGTAACTGCCCATTTAAAGTGGCATTAAGCCCATTAAAGAATCGGGATTCACCTATTAATCCTTCGTGAGATTTTGAAATGGTCAATTGATGACCTGATAACGCTCACCGCGGAGCTAAGTGGGAGCTCCAGGCGAAGTTAATTCCAGGCGAAGTTATATCCAGAGCTTCAAGCGAAGCTAGACTTAGCTCAGAGCGAGGCTAGGTGAAGCTTTGCTTTAAGCGAAGCTAGGAGTTAGCTTAGAATAGAGCTGGACCACTCTATCTCCAACGAAGTTGGAGGTAAAGCTTCTAGCGAAGCTTGAAGTTAGCTTTCAGCGGGGCTAATAGGAGTTTCGTGCGAAGCTAGTGGCTTCGGTCTTTTAGCGAACTTGGCTCTCTGCGAGGCTCATGCGAAGCGAGATATTTGATCTGACCTAGATTCATAAGCCTGCTTTGGCCTCTTTATAGGCAACCTTAGCTTACTGTCTGCTTCACTAGATCAGTAAAGTTCAAATCACTGCTTTGTCTCACGTAGATGAGCAGAAACTGGTCGTCAACTTGTCTGCGACTTGTCTCTTGTAACTGTCGACAAGTTAGACATCGTTCAGACCAGTTGAAGAGAAGTCTGAGAGTCTTGTCTTTTTAAAGTGTCAACATATTTAAATCATTATTATCGTATTTATTAATCTAAAATCTCTTTTGACCATTTAATATAACCATTTATATTAAATCATGAAACAAATTAAAATATTATTTTATTTTATTGACTAGGTTTACTACAAGATCATGCATATTTTTATTACAATGATTTCTCACTAATTACAGGTTATTAAATATTAATTACAGTAATTTACCCATAAACACGATTTATTAACTAAAACAAGCAATCACTTTTATTCATCATGATAAAATATAATTTAGAAAGGAAAAACACTTACATAGCTATTACAGGAGTGTAGCTCTCTTTCTTACGATCGCAACGGCTCCAGAATCATCTAAATCGGACTCCAGATGCTCCAGACATTGCTCGAACGCTAGAATTCTCAGAAGCGAGAGAGTAGATCTCTTATTGGCTTAAGCTTTGAAGCCACCAAAGAAATTTATGCTCTTCAAAAAGCCTCTTGAATTTGAATTTCTTCAAGACCCTGAGCCTAACCTACCAGTGGGCTATTTATAGGCTCAATAGGGAGTTATGATTTTCTTTATTGTCTCCTCTTAATGAGGGATCATGAGTGTAACTACCCATTATTCCCCCCACTTAGTAGGGCGGTTACTCTCCTCAGGCGAGGCTAGCCAGTTGATGCGAAGCTAGCCTTCTCAAGCGATGCTAGCCAGTGGAGGCGAGGCAAACCTCCTCATGCAAGACTAACCAGTGGAGGCGAGCCTAGCCTCCTCAGGCGAGGCTAGCTAGTTGAGGCGAAGCTAGCCTCTTCATGCGACACTAGCCAGTGGAGGCGAGGCTAGCCTCCTCATGCAAGGCTAACCAGTTAGAGGCGAGGCTAGCCTCCTCATGTAAGACTGGCCAGTTGAGACAAAGCTAAGCATTTTTTATCTTTCTACGGAGTTGTGCCAAGCTTCAGGTGAAAATAGGAGTTGACCTTCTGCACAGCTGTGTAGAGCTTCAGGTGAAGCTATAATTAGACTCTGGCGAAGCTAGAATTAGCTTCAGACGCAGCTGTAAGTTAGCTCTCTATAGAGCTATGAAGAGCTTCAGGCGAAGCTATCACGAAAGCTTTAGGCAAAGCTATAATTAGCTTCAAGCGAAGCTAGAATCAGCTTCATGCGAAACTGTAAGTTAGCTATCTATAGAGCTATAAAGAGTTTCATGCGAAGCTATCAAGAAAACTTCAGGCGAAGTTAGAATTAGCTTCAGGCAATGCTGTAAGTGAGCTCTTTATGGAGCTATAAAGAGCTTCAAGGAGAAGCTAGACAAACTTAACCTCTCAGGCGAGGCTATCCACTTGGGCTCATGCGAGGCTAAATGTTGAGCTAACTTAGCATGTTAAACTTGCTTAGGTCTTCAAAGGAATCCCTTGGCATACTGTTTGCTTCACTGGATCAGTAGAGTCCAAGTCGCTGATTTGTCCCTTGGGAATGGGCAAAAACTGGTCTTCAGCTTGTCTGCGACCTGTCTTTTATAAATGTCGATAAGTTAGACATCGTTCAAACTGGTTGAAGAGCTATCTGAGAGTGTCTTTTTAGAGTGTCTACAATATCCCCTTCAAAGTTTTCGTAAATCCGCAATGGGATGATTCAGATTTTGAAATACTTTGAATTGCCTCGGGTATTCAAAAGGGTGAGCATTCACCAAGAAGAATTCCCTAAAGAATTTAGAACTGTGATAAAAATTATTCAGAGGTTAGGAACATGATAAAATAAGTCTGAGTATGAGAATTCACTGGAACAAAGGGGAGGAGGTCTAGGAATTCGTCTGTTCAAAGGTAATATGGACATAACAGATTAGGAATCACAAGAAAAAAGTATTCGCTGTTCAGAGGTGGCAAATTGGACATAACAGCGAGAAGAGTCCCTACCAGACTGGAAAGTTAGATCTGGGTATCCGTCAGTTCAGAGGTGATGAATAAGACATATCTGATTAGGAATCACCAGATATAAAGCTTTGTCATTCAGAGTTGACGAACTAGACAAAACGACAAAAAATGGTGAGATTGGATATTCATCAGTTCAAAGGTACTGGACATAACCGATTAGAAATTACCAAACTCAGAGTGTTTACTGTTCAGAGGTGCTTAACTGGACATAACAGTAAACGAAAAGGTGAGACTTGGCTATCTGTTGGTTCAGAGGTGATAGACTGGACATGACCGATTGAGAAGCCACCAAGCTCAGAATTTTATCATTCAGAGGTGATGATCTGGACATGATGACAATATGAAGGTGAGCCCAGTTTTAGGGACCCATCTATTCAGAGGTGATAAACTGGACATGATAGACTAAGACACACTAAACTCTGAATCCACTGCCAGAGGTAGTCGTATTAACTTAGTAGCTATCCCACTAGGGACCTTAAGGGTGAATTGGATCTGAGAACCCGTCGGCTCAGAGGTAATATGGACATGACCAACCAAGAGACACCAGATTCACAATTCGCTGTTCAGAGATAGTCATATTAACATGACAAAAAGAACTCCCGGCCCTGACAGGGGAGAGGAGAACAAATTTATGGACTCGTCTGTTCAGAGGTGTAAAACTGGACATGACAGTTTGAGTACCATAAAAGGAGAGATCTAGGCATCCGTCGGTTCAGAGGTAATATAGACATAACCGATTGGGAGTTACTAGTTTCAAAGCCTTGTCGTTCAGAGGTGGCGAACTGGACATAACGGCAGAGGAGTAGTCCCTACTGGATTGGAAGATAAGACTTAGTTATCTGTCAGTCCAGAGATAACATGGACATAACCGATTGAGAAACCATAAAGCTCAGAATTTTTACCGTTCAGAGGTGACAAGCTAGACATAACAGTAAAAGAAGTAATTTCGCTGGAGGAATTAGAATTTGATTACGAATTTCATGGGGGAATTAGTATTTCTTTAAAAAATTATTTGGAAGAAATTGTCAGAGGCATATAGTTAACGTGACAACCAGGAAAGTCCATTTGGGACTTGAAAAGGGAAATAATAGACTTCAAGGAGAGTTTACCAGAAACTCACTGGGGAGTTAAAAAACGAATCCCATAAGAGATTATATGTCAGAGGTAATCATTAACGACAAAAAGAACTCTGTAGGGATTCGATAAGGAAAAGATTATTCCCTAAAAAGTTGTCAGAGGTAATCATTAACGTAACAACCAAATCCCTTGCTAGAGAGTTTGAAAGGAGATTTGCCAGAAGTGATTGTGACAACTTCTCTTATAAAAGGTGACTTGTCAGAAGTGTGATGTTAACTTGAGAAGGATTCATTTACTGTTAGAGGTATTTGAACATAATGATTGAGGTACAACCTGCACAAAAAAATATGAAATTTCAGAACTTATAATAAAGAAAATGTGCAAGTGCTCAATTCTTCCGCTATAGCAAGTGGCTATGCGGGTCGTGATCCACAAGGAGGGTTTTGCGATAGAAGCGTTTACGTTTCTTTATTGAAATCTTAATGAAGATAAAACAAAGATTCTTCTTTGGTTAAAGTTAAGAAAATGAAAAAAAAAGTTAATAGTTAAAGTTAAGAAGAAAGTGGTAGAATAGAAAGTGGAGAAAAATCAGAAAACGATGAAAGCGATTCTGTACAAATGAGTTGGGAAAGAAAGCGATTTTGAGGATATGGTGTTGGTGATTTAATTTACAGAAATAAAAGAAAACAAATAAAAACAATTACTTACCTTCTTTTCACCAAAAGCTTACCTTGAGTCTTTGCGACGATGTTACCTTGAATTGGAGGCAATCAGCGCATAGCCCATAAGAGTTGATTTTTGGTCTCTTCCACATTACATCATCAAGATACTCAAGCATGAAATGATACAGAGAGACTCACAATTCCATCGTCATGAGCTATCGGTGGCACTCGCAAAAGCAAGGCTCTTTCAATGCTTTAGACTCACTTGGAAGACAGTTGTACCAAAAAGAAAAGTGAAGTAGAAAAGAAGAAGAAGAAGAAAACTAAAAAGAAGTACATACGAAGAAAGAACATCGATTCGATTTCATAACGATCAAAGAAAAGAAATAAACCTTACACCATTGTCACTTTTAGCTCAAGCTTCATTCCTCTTCTTCGATGAAAGTCGATCTCCTCTGAATTACATAAGTAAAAACTGAAATTACATGAACAAGAAAAACAAAAACCTAAACTAAGAAATGAAAAACTAGTCTAAATCCTAACTCTGCATGGTCGTCCATTTTCAGCACAAAGAATGGCCTTTTATAGGCAAAACCCTAACCATCAGGATCCCGGGGAGATCGGGGGAGCAAACGCTCCCCCTAACTCCCCAACCTTGCCGCGGAAACGTGGCTTGGGCCGCATTTCCGCGGCCAGGGTGTGGCCAGATGGCCACACCCTGTTGGTGGGTCTCTCTGGGAGTTTCTTCTGCATTTATCCTTAGTTGATTTCTTCGTTTGAGTTCAGGATTCTGACGAAATGGCCTTGGATTCTTGGCTTTAACCGATCGATTCTGAGAGGATTCTTCTCAACCAGTTTTCAACCTCTTGATTTTGCCCTAATTTACTGAGTGCTAATTAATTCTGATTTAATTAAGAATTTTGGTGGGCTTTAGGCTCATTTCTCTTCATCTCCTTAACGATTGGGCCTGCAAATAAATTAGACAATTAATTAGGACAATACAGGCTTTTATTCTATAATAAGTATGGACATATGATATTAAATATGCAACATTAGCGACCATCACACCCCCATACCTATCTTTTGCTCGTCCTCGAGCAAAACAACTAAACTATACTAAGGATTATTAGACCACTTTCGCAGGTCACGCGATTGCACTGAGCATGTACAACAAGCTGTTAAACCTCTAGGTTTCCCCTAGAGGACGAGTTTTGTCTCGTGAGGGTTTTCAACGGATTACACCCACAAAATCCATAAAGAAAGGGAAATAAAGAGTTAGTATTTTCGAAAAGCATTTTGAAAGAGAAAAATATTTGAAATATAATTGTAAGATTTAAGCAATCTATAAGTTAAAGGAAAACTGAATTTTTCATTCCTAAACTTAGTCTCTATTCAAAAATTTGTTATCAATCAAGGTAAGGAGTCAAATTGTACTTCTCATCTAGTCTATTACTTTACCCTAAGTCATATGCACCTTGTGATTGTGAAAATTTTAACTAAGGGTTCATTAACTCTAACTCTTATGCCTTATTATTATATATATATACTTTTTTTTTGTGGTATTATTCCTTAGTTCTATTAGGCTTTCTAATCTGCCCATGTAACGAGCCTTTAATCGATGACTCCCAAACCAAACGGTCTTAGGGCACCGGGTGAGAAAACACCCCAAGGACTTAAGGGCTCGAGCAAACAAGGCCACAAAACTAAGGATTTTATTGTATGAACCCCTTTTAGACGTGAATATTTATGCTTAATTAGGCACAAATACCCAGCTTAACCAGAGGATTTTTTTATATATATTTTTTTCTTTTCAAACTTATCTAATCATCTTTCGCATAAATACTAAGGCTTGCTTAGGCCAAAGTACCTAGCTAATCAATAATTAGATTTGTTTATTTTTTTTCTTTTTTTTTATAAGGCATAAGAATCTTTGTTTTTGAACCCTAAGTGTGTAAGTGTATGAAGTGTGCATATTTCATCAAGGTAAAGATCAAGACTAAATTACTTTGACAAATTATCTTCCTAACCCTAAAAATCAAACAAATAATCTTATTTTGACCAAGTATAAGAAATCCTAATTTGGATTTTCCTATTCCTTAAAATTAACTTAATTTCTTACAAAAAATATGTCAAAATATTGTTTCCATTTTCAAAAAGTTTTTAAAAGTAAAGAAAAATGTTAATTTTTTTTAAACAAAAATAAAAGTTATGTTAGACCCTCCCCCACACCTATCTCATGCATTGTCCTCAATGTATGAATTAATGCATAGATGCATGAAAAAGAAGAAAGGGAAGGAAAATGTTACCTTAAGGTGGTGGTTCCAGTGGTGGTCTGATTGGTCCGCGAAATGCGGCCCAATCAACTTTTCGTGGGATTCAGAGGAACCCACCAGAAATATCTCTAATATAACCCATTAAAATTATGTATCCATGAAGGATCTTTATTAAAAATTTAACTCCATCTAATTTCCAAATTCCATAACTAATTTCGGAGTCAAATTTGTCAACCACCTCGTCCCAGAATTGAGTATGAAAAGATAGAATGATTGACTTGGACTCAGGAAGTACAGGAACTAATACTGACTCAGGAAAGTGACTTAAGTCAAGTAAAGGTTCAGGAGTCGAGATTGGCTCAAGAAGCGGGTCTAAGTCAAGAAGTTGAAACTCAAGTCCACATGTATTTTCTAACAATGGGATGTGACTTAACATTGGTGATTCAAGTTCAAGAATGATAGGTGGGGGAATCAAAACTGACTCTAAAATATTACTAAAGTTTGGTAACAAAACAGGAGTCAATATTGATTCAGAAAGGTTAACTGGATCACAGATTTGAGAATCTAGGTTACATATCTCATTGAGTTCAATATCATAAAAATGAGAACTTGCCAATTTGTCAATAGGATCTTCAAAAGTGTATAATTGGTCAAGTTCAATATGATCCTCAAAGATGGGTGATTCAATTTCATTATGAATTGGTACAGGATCCAATGTTGACTTGGGGAAAAGATTGAAGTCAGGTGAAGACACTGGAGTCATTATTGAATCAGGAAGTAAATTGAATCACTAAGTTGAGATTCATGATCATATTCATTTTCAAGTTCGATTTCAGGAAAAGGAATACTTGCCAAACTGTCAATATTCTTTTCAAAATTTGGGGTTTGGGCAAGTTCAAATGATTGTTCTGAAATAGAACCTTGATTTCCAAAACAACCTGACTCATCGGCTCTAACAGGATGGTTAGTGACATCAGAACTGGTCAAACGGTGAGAACGTAGAGATTCGACCATCATATCTATGTCACGATTTCGAGCATTTTGAGCATGAGTCATGGCTTCAAGCATCTTTAAATAGTTGATGGGTTCATTGTTTTGATGAAAAGATGAAGTATTGTCTTGAAATTGGTGGTGAAATTGTGAGTCCATCAGATTTTGTGATTGTTGTTTGGACTCACGCATACTCCTTTCTAAAATTGACGGTTTTCTATTTTGGACTGGTGGAACTGAGTATGACTCTTGGGGATATTGTGGACTAGGTGGATAAGGGGGACAAGTTGGTTGAAAATTATGCTCGGGGGAGGTGAATCCCCACTGACTCGGTGAAGAATTGAAATTATTATGGAAATTATAGTTATTAGATTGGGGGCATGGGTTATATTGATTCAGATAAGACCAATCCGGCACACTAGGTTGGTTAAAGTCATGATATGCCGGGTTGGTAATATCCGAAAATGAACTCGGTGTGTAATATGGATTATTATTAAAGTTGAAAAAATTATTATTATAAGCCATATCACAAAATAGAATACAAAAAAAGAAAGAAAAAACAAACAAGTAAGCAAACAAATAAAAAGAGAAAATTCTAACTAAGTTAGGGTAGACCTATGACCTAGACGACTCCTAACTGATTAGACTGTCCACGGGAGGTCTAATGCAGACTTTGACCACAAGCTAATCAGCCAGGTCAGGGCAAGGTTGGTGGGAGGTTTTCCGTCAAAGACGTTCCTTAATTAAATAACCACCAACCTTCGGGCTTTCGGCCCTCAATCCCTTTCCTAGATACTGATTTGGCAGGAGTCAAATTCCAACATCTTTCCCCCTTAGGATAGTCTCCTAATTGAGTCTGAGATGTCCCTAGGGCCAACGTCTACTCAATTTTAATTAGGCTTGGGTTAGTGAGTGCTTGGAATCTGAATTTTGGGCTAAGAAAGGGTGATTAAATCCCCACTTTATCTTGTTAATGGGTGGTGCCCTTAAAATCACTTTGTGCAAGTGTACAAGATAAATAAGATTCACTCCAAGCGATATAAATCAACCAAGAAGTGAGTCCTATGCTAAATGCAATGCATACGTACCTTGCTCCAGCACTCTTCAATAGTAAAAATAAATGAATTGAAAAGGCACGTGCCTAAAATGCAAACGTCTAATCAATTTTTTTATCTTTTCAACAAATGTTTTACTATTGATTATTAGCAGGCTTTTGTGATGGCATATAAGAAAAAGTAAAGTTACAGAAAACTAGAATTTGCAAAGCAAGAAGCCCTGCAAAAAGACAATTAGTAGTCAACTCCTTTTTGTCGCGGATCCGCGGCTTTGGCCGTGAAAACACGACAAATCAGAGGGCACTTGGTCTCTGCTTTCTAGAGCAGAGGCCCAAGGCCACTTATATGTTATTGCAACTTTAATTTCCTGTTTTGCTTGCCCTTAACCTGCAACAGAGAAGAAAATTCGTTTAGTTCTAAAAAATTTTCAAAAAAAATCAGATTTCAATAAAAACAACGTTACCCGCCCCGGCAACGGCGTCAAAATTTGATTGAGGTACAACCTGCACAAAAAAATATGAAATTTCAGAACTTATAATAAAGGAAATGTGCAAGTGCTCAATTCTTCCGCTATAGCAAGTGGCTATGCGGGTCGTGATCCACAAGGAGGGTTTTGCGATAGAAGCGTTTACGTTTCTTTATTGAAATCTTAATGAAGATAAAACGAAGATTCTTCTTTGGTTAAAGTTAAGAAAATGAAAAAAAGTTAATAGTTAAAGTTAAGAAGAAACTGGTAGAATAGAAAGTGGAGAAAAATCAGAAAACGATGAAAGCGATTCTGTACAAATGAGTTGGGAAAGAAAGCGATTTTGAGCATATGGTGTTGGTGATTTAATTTACAGAAATAAAAGAAAACAAATAAAAACAATTACTTACCTTCTTTTCACCAAAAGCTTATCTTGAGTCTTTGCGACGATGTTTCCTTGAATTGGAGGCAATCAGCGCATAGCCCATAAGAGTCGATTTTTGGTCTCTTCCACATTGTATCATCAAGATACTCAAGCATGAAATGATACAGAGAGACCCACAATTTCATCGTCATGAGCTATCGGTGGCACTCGCAAAAGTAAGGCTCTTTCGATGCTTTAGACTCACTTGGAAGACAGTTGTACCAAAAAGAAAAGTGAAGTAGAAAAGAAGAAGAAGAAAACTAAAAAGAAGTACATACGAAGAAAGAACATCGATTCGATTTCATAACGATCAAAGAAAAGAAATAAACCTTACACCATTGTCACTTTTAGCTCAAGTTTCATTCTTGTTCTTCGATGAAGTCGATCTCCTCTGAATTACATAAGTAAAAACTGAAATTACATGAATAAGAAAAACAAAAACCTAAACTAAGAAATGAAAAACTAGTCTAAATCCTAACTCTGCATGGTCGTCCATTTTCAGCACAAAGAATGGCCTTTTATAGGCAAAACCCTAACCATCAGGATCCCGGGGAGATCGGGGGAGCAAACGCTCCCCCTAACTCCCCAACTTTGCCGCGGAAACGCGGCTTGGGCCGCGTTTCCACGGCCAGGGTGTGGCCAGATGGCCACACCCTGTTGGTGGGTCTCTCTGGGAGTTTCTTCTGCATTTATCCTTAGTTGATTTCTTCGTTTGAGTTCAGAATTCTGACGAAATGGCCTTGGATTCTTGGCTTTAACCGATCGATTCTGAGATGATTCTTCTCAACCAGTTTTCAACCTCTTGATTTTGTCCTGATTTACTGAGTGCGAATTAATTCTGATTTAATTCAGAATTTTGGTGGGCTTTGGGCTCATTTCTCTTCATCTCCTTAACGATTGGGCCTGCAAATAAATTAGACAATTAATTAGGACAATGCAGGCTTTTATACTATAATAAGTATGGACATATGATATTAAATATGCAACATTAGAGACCAATCACATAACAACAATTTGAGTGGATTTTGACCTGCTGGGGATATTGGCAGGATCTACCGGGGATATTCAAGGATTTTTACTGTCAGAGGTTTGATGTTAACTTGACAGGCTTGATCTGTAGTTCATTTTACTGGAAAATGATTACAGTTTTATGTGGTCCTATCATTCCATGGACCGGAATTTGCAAGGGACTTGACCAAAATACAAGAACACTACCAGAGAACTCCGCAAGAGAATAGAGGACAGTGTTCCCAAAATTTGTTTTGGGAATCGATCCTGATGGGGAATAGGAGAATAATACTCCTTAAAATGAAGAAAAAGTTAGAGGTGAAAACTTTAACATGACTTTTTGCTTTATGGATCTACCATTTCATGGAAAAGAATTGGTAGAGGACTCTGGAGGAATCAAATGGGATCGGTCCTTTAGGATTTTTAGCAAATTCTCAGCTATCAACGGGTTTGGTATGCCTTTACCAACTAGCGTTTGAGTTGGGTTAGCCATGATATTTCCCTCAGCATGATGAGTTGTTGAGGACTTTATATTGGGCTTAAAAGCCAATATTTTCCTCTAGCCTTATTCAATGAAGGCTTCGGATCATGTCACATGGAGTGAACATTTCTGTATTCTACTGGTGACCTCTAAAATCTCGCTGGGGACTAAAAAGTTAAGTCTAAACTTCATGGGGAATTTGTTGGGTAGATCGACATTCCTCATAGAGCGTCACCTTTTGTACATCAAGACTCTGCTTCTCAGCTGATCTTCGTGTCTAGATATGGAGTACAAACTTCACAGGGAATATATCGAGTAAGTCGAGATTCCTCATAGAGTTTCATTTTTGTTCATCATAATCAAGACTCTAGTCACAACTGATCATCAAATTTGATCATGAATGTGGAAACACTAGAAAGGTCCTCCAAGGATGTATCACGAAACTTCCTCGATGAATTCGGCTTATTCAAGATTGTCATAAAGTCATACTGATTTGCCGAAAGAAGAATGCAGAGATGGTTGACATTTATTCTACCTGTGAAAAAAGACTCCTTGATGATCAGAGGTTTAATGTTAATATGATCATGTATAGTACTTCTTTGATCAGAGGTATAGTGTTAACGTGATTATGGATAACACTTGTCGTTGATTGGTATCAGGAGCGTGTCACCATTTGGATTCGCTAGGCGATAAGCTCCACTCGAGTAGACTGCCTCTACCATGAAAGGTTGTCCCCATTTGGTTAGTGGAATGACATATTCTAACCCCCTGCGCGTTTCTCGACATCGTTGGTTGTTGTGTCTCGTTAGGGGTCTGATTGTATTGTCGCAATTATTGTTTGTTAGACCTAGTGCCTATTGGTTATTAAATAGCGGCTGAGATTGTTGTCTCCTCTTCAAAGCTGCTGAGAAAAGTTGCTGGTGCAGTGTCATCTACTACGAGAGACATTGCAAGACTTGCCTTTAGCTTTGGACTGGTTTAAATCCCATTGCTTTAGCCGTTGATGGGATAAGACCCATCGCTTTTGGAAGTAGAGTTTACTGCCTTCATACTTTCTTTCAAAATAGGAGTTAGGCAGTGGCTCTTTTATGTTCTGACTTCAGAGTCAAAACACCCGCTTCAATCAGCACTTGGATTTTATCCTTAAGGACATTGCACCTGCAAGTAGGATGATGAACCATCCTGTAGAAAAGACAATAGTTGGGATCGTTCGTTCGTCCCACTTCGTCTGGGCATCTAGCCTCTGGCAACTTGAGCTTGTTGTCTTTGTTGAGTAAGTGGCAAAGTGTCACCACATGCTCCTCCTTGAAGAAGTATTGTCTCTGATACTCTGAAGTTCTGTTGGAGTTATCCTTCCTTGATCGAGTTCCTCCATATACTTCCAATGCTGATGTATCAGAAGATTCTGCCGTATCATAGCTTTTGTTGTTGATTCCCCACCTGCTTTTGGGGGTCTCAAACATTTTAGCTGATTCTCGGCTATCTCAGCTTGTTCAACAAGCTCCTTCCAAGTGTGGGCTTTGACAGCTCCCATGCGAACTTTCACTTTGTCGAGAAAGTTATACCTACACGTCTGAAGCAATATAGGCAAAGGCATACCTGCAGGGCACATGAGAGAAAGGTTGCGGAACCTATTTATGCAATCCCTTTCAGATTCTCCTCCTTTCTGGAATACCGAAAGGAGTGTGTCCATGGTCACCTCGGTATCATCCTCATAAAATTGGGAGAGGAATCGAGTTTTCAAGTCGAGTCAGGAATTAATGGAGTTTGCGGGGAGACTCCTGAACCAATCAAAGGCTACCCCTTCAGGGTGCCAATGAACAGCCTAGCATGATAGCATCATTACCTACTACATTACCGATTTGCAATCGGAAGTAGTAAATATGCTGATTTGGTGAGCTCTTGCCATCATACAAGTGCAGCGTTGGTGGCTTAAATTTTGGCGGATATGGGATTGAATCCCATTCCAAGGGGTAAGGACGAACTGCCTCTACTTTCTTCAGTTCATCCCTTTGGGTCAGGGATGCGATCTGAGCTTAGATGCCTTTAATCACTTTCGCATCGATTGAAGAGACCTCCTTTGAATGCTCGGTCTTGTGAGGTTCATTGTTGTTGTTCTCCTCATTTTCATGATTACTACTGATTGTGTTATCATTGTTCCGGTTTGTCAGGAGCTGAGCCAACATTTGTCGGATGTTGTCCAAGGCTTCTTGTTGGGCCTTAGAAGTCTGCTCTTGTGTCTCCATGTGACGATGGAGATTATTATCATTGTTGTTATCAGCTATGTTGGCTGATACGAACTCTGCCTGCACAGAGCTGATGGTGGCGGAGAATCATAGCCACTAGCTTCTTCTTCATCATGGGACCATTGGAAGTGGTGTCTCAAAGGTTCTGACAACATAGCTTCTAAAGAAGAAGGTTGTCCATAATTATAGGGTATTGCTACCCTGGAATGAGTACCTTAGATGACGCTCTTTTGTTCGACGAGAAACTGACCTAAGCTGGGGTTATAACCAAGCCCTGGAGAACTGAATGAGGGAGTGCGAATCCTCTGTTTCCTTCTTTGAGATCGTAGCAGATCCCTTTCTCTGCTTATCATGTTGATAGAGGCAGCTGCGAGGTAAGGCACCTTCACTGTCTTCTTCTTTCAAGACTTAGGCTTCTCAGAAGTTTGGACTGACAACAGTTGAACACCGATTGCTGGCTTGTAGGAGAGTTTGTGGGGATTGGTCCCAAACAATAGTGGACGAAATGTACCGTCACAGGTTGACACCCCGATTGTCTGCACTGGGATGACGAGATGTGAACTGGCTCTTTAGAGCGGAGTTTCCACTTGTTGCTCAGATAATCCTGAAAGTTTATGTTACCTGGATCCAACTGATCCAACACGGAGACTCGAAAAAACTGAATGTTAGCCCACTTGGGTTGAGCAACCCTAAGCTTAGCCTTCAAAGTGTTCTTTTTGGCTATAGGCGAAGCTAGGATAGCTACGCCTGAAAGAGTAGCTTCGCAAGGTGAAGCTACTATTTTAGCTCTGCTGTTGAAGACGAGCTTAGCTTTGCTGTGCAGAATTCTTCCTTTGAGCGAGGCTAAAATAGCCTCGTTGTTAGCACTCAGTGGTGCTTCATCTTTAGCCTCGCGGCTAAGATCCTTAGCACTTAGTGTTTTAGTTCTAGTCTCGCGGCTAAAAACTTTAGCACTAGGTTCTGGCAGTGAGGGCGATGCTGAATCAGCAACACTATTAGCAGACAAAGGTGTTTTAGCCTTAGCCTCAAGTGATAGGCACGACTGAACTCTGCAAAGAGTCGCTTCACATGATGAAGCTATCTGAGCACTTAGTGCTTCGGTTCTGTCGCTAGCAGCGAGCCTAGTATTACCCAATAGTGCTGATGATGTAAGCAGGACTACAGTAGCCTCGCAGTTAGCACAAAGTGCTTTAGCCTTAGCCTCGTGAGACAGGCAGGGCTTAGTTCTGTGAATAGCTGAAATAGTCTTATAGTCAGAGGCCATTTTAGTTTTGCAGGAAGCTGAATCAAGAGATCTATCTCTAGCCTCGCATGAGACTATGGATTTCGCAATCCACATAGCCTTAGCAGAGGCTGTTTTAGGTTCACAAGAAACCTTTATAACTTCGCTCACAGTTTTAACATGATACCGCGAGGCTATGTTAGTCTCTGCTGAGACTGGACTAGACTCTCATAGAATCTGTTTAGCCTCATCTGAGACTGTAATAGGCTTGCAGAGAGTCCTATTTGTCTCAATAGAGACTTGCTTCCAAGAGGTAGTCATAGGGACTCTAGCTACGCTGTCCTCCCTGTGCTTGCGCACATGTAAAGGGCTTGTGCTACCCCCAGAAAGAAGTTATTCAAACCTCTCTTGATCAAAGTGAATGACCAATGTCTCAGCAATAGACCCAAGGGTCTGATCATTGCAATTCGACACTTGATTCTCAGCAACGGAGAATGCATTCCCTCATGGAGTCGCTATCTTGTATTTCATTGGGAATCCAATAAAGGGAAAACTTATAAAAAAGAGTTGAGGATCAAAAGTACAAGTAATTATTTAAAAAAAGAAAGAAAATTACAAGTAGATCTCCTCTGAGATTTCTGGGGAAGTGTGCCAGTGGGAGTCTGATTATCGCTCGACCACTTTATTCCGTTGACGATGCGATCGATCGATCTTCGAATGCTACTGTTTGGGAATTCCTTCTCGCCTGGTTCCAGAGATTCCTTGAGAGAGAAAAATCTTAGGATATTAGCACCCTGAATTTATTCTTGTAGGATTAGAGAAGTGATTCTCTGAATTTTTGAAAGCGAGAGAGTAGATCTCTTGTTGGCTTAAGCTTTGAAGTCATCAAAGAAGCTTATGCTCTTCAAAAAGACTCTTGGACTTGAATTTCTTTAAGACCCTGAGCCTAGCCTACCAGTGGGCTATTTATAGGCTCAATAAGGAGTTATGATTCTCTTGATTGTCTCTTCTTAAGGAGGGATCATGGGTGTAACTACCCATTATTCCCCCCCCCCCCCACTAACATAGTGGGGCAGTTACTCTCCTCAGGCGAGGCTAGCCAGTTGAGGTGAAGCTAGCCTCCTCAAGTGATGTTAGCCAGTGGAGGCTAGCCTCCTCAGGCAAGGCTAGCCAGTTGAGGCGAGGCTAGCCTCCTCAGGCGAGGCTGGCCAGTTGAGACGAGGCTAGCCTCCTCATGCAAAGCTAGCCAGTTGGAGGCGAGACTAGCCTCCTCATGTAAGGCTAATCAGTTGAGAAAAAAACTAAGCATTTTAGCTCTTTCAACGAAGTGATGCCAAGCTTCAGGCGAAGATAGGAGTTGGCCTTCTGCACGACTGTGTAGAGCTTCAGGCGAAGCTATAATTAGCCTCTGGCGAAGTTAGAATTAGCTTCAGGTAAAGCTGTAAATTAGCTCTCTGTAGAGCTATGAAGAGCTTCATGCGAAGCTATCAAGAAAGTTTCAGGCGAAGCTAGAATTAGCTTCAGGCGAAGCTGTAAGTTAGCTCTCTGTGGAGCTATGAAAAGCTTTATGCGAAGCTATCAAGAAAGTTTCAGGCGAAGCTAGAATTAGCTTCAGGCAAAGCTGTAAATTAGCTCTCTGTAGAGCTATGAAGAGCTTCAAGACGAAGCTAGACAAACTTAGCCTCTCAGGCGAGGCTATCCTCTTGGGCTCAAGCGAGGCTAAGTGTTGAGCTAACTTAGCATTTTAGACCTGCTTAGGTCTCTTCAAAGAGAACATTGGCTTACTGTCTGCTTCACTGGATCAGTAGAGTCCTAGTCGCTGATTTGTCCCTTGGGGATGGGTAAAAATTGGTCGTCAGCTTGTCTGCGACTTGTCTTTTATAAATGTCGACAAATTAGACATCGTTCAGACCGGTTGTAGAGCTGTCTGAGAGTTTGTCTTTTAGAGTATCAACAAGGCCCCCTGGCCTAGAACAGAGAGAGGGAGAGAGACAGTAAGAAAAGAGAGGAGAGAGAGAGAGGAGAAAAATAGATAGAGAGGAGAAAAATAGAAAGAGAGAGAGGGAGATGGAGAAAGTTGGAATAGAGGGAGAAAAAGAGAGGGAGGGGAGTTTTATTTAGAGAGAGAGGCAGTGGGATGGGTAAAGGCGGTGGAAGAGGGATCTGGAGAAGTGGAGAAAAGAAGGGGAAAAGAAAAGGAAGAAATAACATATAAAATATATTATTATATTATTATTTAATTAGGTTAATTTTTGACTAATTCCAAACGGCTCCCAAAAATTTCATAAAATAACAAATATTATGCAGAGGAGGAACGAGGAAATCGGAATCTAGAAATATTTCCTGATTTACAAGTTAAAAATCTTAGAATGTATCGTCGTTGCTTGGCGACAACGTTTGGCCAGATTTTTGATAAATTCAGAAAAATCTCCAAAAAAATACCATAACGTAGATAATACGATTCTAAGATATAAGGTAAAACAGATTCTCAAAATTCAACTCCATTTGTGAATTAAAAATAGTAGAGTCGATTACCGGTATTGGTCGACACCGAATTCTGAGATTTTCTAAAATAATCCAGAAAAATTTAAGAAAATTTTAAAAAATCTAAAATATTTGAAAATAATATTTGAAACTAAAACCAACTCAATCTGACCACCAAGAAGGTTAAATCAACTTTGTACGTTGTATCGAGCACTCATACTGTGATACGTATATCAAGGATCGGGGGTTACACTTTTTCATTTCCAGTTCCGTCCTTATACCAGCTTAAGATATGGATAGACAGGGATATAGCGGCAAAACAGATCTGGTTCATTCTCATTCTGTTCTGGCATTCTTTGATTCTATTTATCGTATTATGTTATATTGGATAGTTTTCGACTTCGTATTCTATTCTTGTATATAAGGGTGCATCATGGGGATCAGTACAGAAAGTGAAGTAGTCATCACTTATATAATCAGATAGACTGTATCATTACATGAGAGGTGTCGGTATGAAATAGTGTTCTAGATTCAGGATTTTTGCCACAGGGTTATGGTATTTTCTATTTTTATTATTCCAGTAACGATCATGATTTCTTCTATCAAGTTCATGGAACTCGCGTATTCTCAGAACTGATCTGTAATCAGGTTATTATTCAAAAGACAATATTCGGTACTCGTTTAAGTTATTATGAATTCTTGATCGTGTTCTCAGAGCCACCAGCTCCTAATAGTCTTTATAGATTTGGTGTATCATGGGCCTCGCAAGCCTCACCAAGCGAGGGTCGTGTTCTAGTCACGCATGAACCTAACCAGCTAGCGCTGTTATGCGCTGATTTTGAAGCGTGAGCTCCGCCAAGTGCGAGCCTCGCAGAGCGTTAGCTTGGCCGCACCTTAATACTTAATGCCTGAGCTGTGTTACGGGATGGCCTCACCTAGGCTTGACTTTGCTCATGGCTAGTCCCTTCAGTGCTAGCACTCTAGCCCGTTCCTCGAATTTCTCTCGCCTAACGTGTTTTCATGGATCTGATGAACAGGGTTTTCTCGCTGTATCTGAGCTATCACCATAATCCTTGTGAACAATCCATTCAGCCAACTTTGTAGGGCCTGAATATCTTCTACATATTCAATCTACAGTCAGAAGACAGTATTTGAGACTTGTTATGGTTATTCTATATTCTTGGTTATGTTTTTTCAGAGTTATCAATGCTAAGTGTTCAAAATTGGTTATTATTGATTTTCCTTTTTTATGCTCAGTCTCATTAGGGTTTCCATATTTTCGGTATTCTAGTCTACTCTCGGGGTAATGGTAAGTATGTGGTACGTCTGAGAATTTTATTGCAGACACTTTGTCCAGCACAACTTCATGTCACACAGAGATATTATATTATGGACTTCAGCTCAAAGGATTTCTATGGATTTCTATGGATTTTATCAGCTTTACTTCGCAATCAGAAAGAATTATTATTGATTATCTCAGCAAGTCATCTCACTTTATATTATACAAAATGGGTCAGTCTTCTGAAGTTCTGTCAGTATTCTTTTATCAGCAGACATCAGGTCAGTATTATTATGGCACCATCAGAGGATATATACGGCATGAAGTACAGAATGTCCAAGTCCCGAGTTTAATGTTCAGTCGATTTGTGAGAATGGACCTCAGTTATTCATATCTTGATTGGTATAATCCTTGTTCCTATCATTTCTGTATTCATCTTCCCCTTATCGAAATTTTGAGGACGAAATTTTTATAAGCTGGATGGAATGTAACACCCCGTTCTCAGAATACGTACTTAGATACGCATTCTGATTTTCGATCATATTTTTTGTTTTCTCCCTGTATTTGTTTTGCTATGTGATTGTTTATGCTATCGTTTTGTATTGGATCCGGATTCCTGGATTCAGAATCAGTCCGATTTGAACCAAGGACCTGATATCAGCGTACTATCTATTTGACCTTTCTGATAGTTCTATTTTACCGATTTCAGTTTCAAACATTATTTTCCAATATTTTAGATTTTTCATGATTTTTTGGAATTTTTCATAATTATTCTGCAAAATCTTCAAAACCGGTGTCATTCGGTATCGCTAACCGATTCTCAGATTTTTAGTTTTCAAATAGAGTTGAATTTATAGAAACGACTTTCATATTATTTCTTTGAATCTCATTTTCTATTTAAATACATTTTTGGAGTTTTTTTTTGAATTTATCGAAATTCCACTGGCTTTGGCGTTGACTGATATCGCTGGTTGATTTCAGAATTTTTTTAATTTGAAAATCAGATTGAATTTCTTGAATTTGATTCACCATACATTTTAAAATAATATTTTCTATTTTTTGAGAATTTTTGGAAATATTTCTGAAACAGTCAATTTTTATCTTGTTTAAATATTATTATTTTTCCTTCTCTTTTCATTTTCTTTCTTCTTTTCTTTTTCCCTTCTCCCACGTCAGCTGACCAGCCCACTCCTCTCCCATCACCTGCCAATACTAACTCCCCATCCCATCACTTTTCTCTCTTTCTCTTTCTTTCTCTTCCCTTTTTTAATCATTTCCTTTCTTTCCATTTTCTTTTTCTTTCTCACTCTCATTCATCTTCTCCCCTCTCAACCCCTCACTTCTTCCTTCTCCCTCCTCTTTGGTCGACGGCAGTGTAGGACGCCGCCACCACCAGCATGCCCCTTGACCGGCTAAGCTTTCTCCTCCACTCTCCCCATCTCTCCTTTCATCTTTTTCTCTTATTTCCTCCTCTTTTTAACATCTCACAACCACCATCTTCTTCCTCCAAACCCATCACTCTTCTCCATCAATTCCACCTCCATTTTCCCTTCCCTTCCCCACCTCCTCTACTACAAGATCACGTCCTTCTCCACTTCATTCTACCATCACCATCCACTACATCACCAATCTTCACCACCATCACCACCCACAAACCCACCACCATTTATATCACTACCACCATCACTACATCATCCCCATCACCACCAACACCTCCTCCTCAACACCACCTTCATCTCTTCCTCACCATCATCAACTCCACCTCCAACATCTCCATCACCCACAAACAACCCAAACCATGATTGAGTGGGAACCTGCATATAGAAAAATATAGAATTTCAGGAATATTGAAGAGAAGTACAAGTACTCAATACTATTACTATAACAAGTGGCTATGTGGATCGTGATCCACAAAGAGGGACTAGCGATGAAAGCTTTTTGCAAGTTCTCTTTAGTTTACTTGAAATGGTTAAAGTTCTTCTTTTAGTTCTTGAAAAGAAAATGAAAAAGAGTTATTGTTCAGTTAAGAAGAAAGTGATAGATTGAGAAAGTGGAGAAAATAGGAAATAATTTTATACAAAGAAATTAAAAAGAGTGAATAAAAGAGCTGGGAGATGATAGTGATCTAAACTAAAGAATTAAAAGAAAGAAATAAAAACTAAAAGAACTTACTTGTCTCTTCCGATTGATGACTTACCTTGGACTGTTGGCACGTTTACCTTGCTTTGGAGGCGATCAACGCATAACCCATAAGAACGAGCTCAGTCCCCATTCGCATTACATCATCAAGACGAACAAGAATGAAATGATATAAAATCTTGAGAAGGAGATCATCATTATGAAATATCAATGGCAAACACACAATAAGGCTATACCGATGCTACTAGATCGCTTGGATACTCATCAAAAACCAAAAAAGAAAAGAAGAAAAAGAAGAAGAATATAAAAACAAGAAAACATAAACAAATTACCTTTTTATTGCTTGCAAAAACGATGGAAGAAAGGAGGAGGTTACATCGGTGTCACTCTCAACATAAATCTCTCTCTCTCTCTCTCTACTTACATGAATCTCAGTCTAACTATGCTTACAACGAAATAAAAGTTACATGAAAAGAAAAATAGAAACCTACACTAACCTAGAATAAAAACTAGCCTAAGAATCCTTCTCTGCCTAATCGCTCCCTTTTTCCTCTAAACAATGCCGTATTTATAGGTGAAAGAGAGAGGTGAGGGTGTGAGAAGATAGAGGAGCAAAACGCTCCCCGTATCTTAACCAAACGGCCACGAAAACGCGGCCAAAGCCGCGAAAGGGGGAGATTTGATATCGTTTGATTTTGTCCCATTTTGTCTGGTTGGATTTGTTGTTTGCTCTCTGGTTTTGATCTGATCTTCAGTGATCCTCAAGCTAACCGATTTGGATTCATATAAATCCGAATTAACCAGTTTTATTTGACGTGATCCTCCCTGATATGCATTGATCTTTAGCTAAAATCATTTCTATCCTCCTGAATATTTATTTCCTCTTTAATTAAGATTTAAATCAGAATTAAAGTGGGATTTTGGGCTCATTTTTTTCACCTTCATTAGTAATGGGCCTGCACATTATTAAATAAAAATAAGACTAAATAACAGGATTTATTTGATATTAAATATGAGAGTGTGACAAATGTATATGCAAAATCAGTGACCGATCACACCCCCACACTTATCTTTTCTCGCCCTCGAGCAAAACATCAAAACTAATCCTAAGAAATTATTGAACCACTTTCGTATGTCACTCGATTGCATTGAGCATGTGAGCCGTTAAACCTGTTGGCCCAAAGGCCTTCCACCCTAGTTTTGATGATGATTAACTCATGTAGTTATGTTTACTAATAATCTTGTGATTTTAAGTTTCAGATCTTTAGCAAGATATTAGTTGGTGATTGCTTCAAAAAGAGGAGTTTGGAAGCCTTCACATGGTGATTCCGGTGCCCGAGATTCAAGATCATACCTTTGCACTCGGTGGATCACGGTTTGGGATCGAGTCTACTTGAAGATGAAGATCGTCAAGAAGACTTAGGTATTCATAGTTTAGTTTAGTGTGTTTAGATCCATTTGTAAAGCTTAGTATAGTTAATATGCTCAAGTGCACAACACACACAAGTTTTATATTTGGATATTGGTTTTTCGGTTTTTAGTTTAACCGATATGTGTTTTCATGAATAGATTGATCAAAACAAGTTTACATGATTTATATGTATAATAGATGTATTCTAGTTATACATGCATGCTTACATGACTTATACAAACTTATTTTGACTATCCTATTCATGTTTTGAAAAATCCAAATTTGATAAAAATACATGTTTTGGTTTTTGATAAAACTTGCAAGACATAAAAATAATTTGATATGATTGATATATGTCTTGAAATTTTTATCACTTGTTTGTGGTTCAATATAAAATGTTAAAACAAGTTTTATAGAATTTTTAGAAAAGATAAAAGATTTTTCAAAAATATTTTAACATGTGTTTCTGACCCAGGTTTGTGCTGACAGGCCAGGTCGGTCGACCGTGTGGGTCGACCGCACCAAGGGCCGGTCGACCCGTGAGGTCGACCGACGTGCACAGACTTGTGCACGTCTGGCAGACACAAGCTCGGTCAACTGTCCGGGTCGACCGGGTCTGAGAACTCTGCTCTCTGTATATTTGGGTCGACCGGGCGGTCGACCGGGTTTGCCCAACGGTCACATTTTTGACCGTTGACGGTCGACCGGGCGGCTGACTGCCAAGCCTGTCAGGCTGCCACATCAGCCTAACGGCTAGTTTTGTTTTGGGGCTATAAATACCCCAACTCTTGGGCTGTTTTGACAAGTGTTTCACAAGAGAAAAATTCCTAGTTTCCCTGAGTTTAAAACAAGTTTTCAAAAGTGTTTTTGGGCTTTAAACTTCCAATCTTATTTGTTTTAGGTTTTTGAAAAAATCAAAGAAAAGAGTATTTTGGGAGATTTGTCTTGGCTTTCATTTTCTATCATTTACAAAAGTTTTCCCAAGTAGTTTTTCTTTGTTGCTTGTTTTCCAAACACCTAGTTTCCACACTTGAGCTTATCTTCTATCCTAATCTATTTAGGATCTTGTTTTGTGGAAAAGAGAAAAGAAAGAGAGATTGTTTGTGGTTGAAAGAAACCACTTGTTGTAAACACCCTTGTTCTTTTTGTATCCCTCTTTGGTAGAGGTGATTGGGTGATTGGTTTGCTCCCTCTAGTGAGAGGTGGAGTTTGGTTTGTAACCCTCTTCGGTAGAGGTGTTGGTTGTTGTATTGGCTACGGGCTTACCCCTCTTATGTGAGGTGGTGTTTGTATTGAGAGAGGAGTTCGGTACTCCTAGTGTTGTAACAAATCCTCTTCGGTAGAGGTTCCCTCGGTGGGAGATAGTGGATTGGAAATCTTTCTCGGTGAAGGCGGGGATGTAGAGCTGGGTGCTCGAACCTCGAAACATATCTTGTTGTTAGCATTTGATCCATTGTCTCTCTAACCCTCTCTCTCTATTTGTGTTGTGCATAGCATCATCCTTATTGTCATTCATATCATACATATCATATTTGCTTGTGTATTGCCTTGCATCTTTCATATTGCTCATCCTTATATGCTTGGCTTGATTGTGTGTGTGCCTCACTTATACTTAACCACAAGAGCTTCACATAGCAGCTCAACCCATTCAAGGGGAATCAAGAGGAGTTAGTCCAGAGCCCTTCACGGGGAATTCGGCTACACTTGTTTGTTGTATTAAGTGTGTTGCAAAATTTGCATTAGCTTCCGCATTCAGCGCACTTAGTTTCTAGATTAGCACGTACACCTATTCACCCCCCTCTAGGTGTGCTTTTCAATTGGTATCAGAGCCAAGTGCTCTGATTTTGGGTCTAACAACCTAGAGTTAAAGATCCTCATATTAGGCTAATCTTGTTTGCATTTGCTTGTTTGCACACTCATATGTTTACCATGGACTTCATGACCCCACCTAGTTTTGACCCTTCCAACATTATTGTTTGGAAGTATAGGATGTCCATGTACCTACAAGCCCTAGGTTATAAGGTTCACCTTGCCATTACCAAGGAATCCTTCCTTAGTGATAGCAATCATATAGGGGCCAATGCTCAAGCCCTTGAGGCCATTAGAAGCACCTTATCTAAAGAATATCTTATGCGTGTTTCTAACATTGATTCCGCCTTTGCAGTGTGGAATTTGTTGACAACAACTACCACCTCCAAGCTTCAAACGCCAATCCAACAAGAGGAGGAATCTAGTGGAGAATCCGAGCCACAACAATGCTATACGATCCAAGGGAATGACTCCCTTGAGGTACACTCGGAAACCCACTTAGATAATGAAGATGATGCTAGTTCTTCATGTGATGATTATGATGCCCATGCTTTAAATGAAGAACTTTCTATAGTTTGTGAAAAATTGATAGAAAAATATAAGATTTTGAAAAAGAAAAGTCTAGAAATTGAAAAAGAAAATAAAAGTTTGCATTCTAGACTTGACATTGTCTTGCAAGAGAAAGATGAGATTTTAGATGAAAGGGATTCATTAAAATCTCAACTTGATCTCGTTTTAAATGAAAATAAAATTTTGAGAAATAAAAATGATTGTGATGATTTGTTGAAGAAAAATGAGTTTTTATCTTCAAAATTAGATTTTTTTTAAATAGTAATGATTCTTTGGAAAGAAATAGATTTTATTTCAAAAGAATTAGAAATTTGCTTAAATAAAAATAAATCTTTGAAAAATGATATTGCTTCACATGTTTGCCATGCTAGGGTAGTTTCACCTAGAACACCTATTGCATGCCACACTTCTTCTTTGATTAACAATGATATATCTTTACTTAAGAAGAGTGTTGATTGTTTGGGCTCCACTTTGAGCCAATGTGTAGTGGGTCACACACGTTTGGAAACTTTGTTTCCAAAGAAACAAGTTCCATCTATTCATGCACACCCTACACGGCATACACATGCTCCTCACGGACACACTCCTCACATGTATGCTCATGTGTACACTTGTACACATTGTGGACGTAAGGGCCACCTTGCTAAATTTTGCTATGATAGAATACATGTTTCAAATTTAGCAAATAAATTTGTTTGGGTTAGAGAAGGTACTAACCCCCATGGTCCCAACAAGATATGGGTACCAAAGACCACCCCTCCTATTTTTGATGTAGGTGTGGGCTCTCACATGACGTGAGAGTAGCCGTACCTTGGAGTGGATGCGTTCCGTACTTAAAGGAAATCAATTGGTTGCATCACTCTCAAGGGATGTTTGGTGGGAAGACCACCTTGGTTTGGAGAACTAGAGCGGTGCCCTCATTAGTTTTGGTATCGAATCTCTAACTCCTTATGTTTACATGCTTTCAATGTTTATCTTTCAGAGCATGTTTTGATGTTTAGTGATTAGTATGAAAATGCCATATTAATTAGATTCTTGACATACATGTATAGTATTTGAGACACCCATGTTTAATGTGAATTATTATTTTGTGTTCTCGTATTTGATTAAGCTATCATGTACATCATAAATCTAATAACATGTGGATATTCATAATAATCATGTTTATGTTTATCATGTTGATCTTTATCGTGTTTTATGCTTCATGTGTTGATTACATGTTTAGATGTTAGTTTTCATTAAGACTAGGATTTATACTTGTGCATATAGTGGGCCACAAATAAATCTATATATATGTTTGTGCTTGAACGCTTATTTGAACCCATTAGATGTGCTAGTATAGTCTAGTTTTGATGATTCATACATTTTAAACTTGTATTCCTATTTTTGGATTTGTTTTATGATTGTGTGTTTCACTTCATGTATATGTGTATTTTGCCAAACTTTAAGATATACATGTATATCCCTTGAGTTATTTGCCTTTCATACAAATCTATACATATGGACTCAATTGTGTTTAGGGATATGTATGTATACTTCATGTTTGAAAAAACATACATATGCCTTGATATGAAAATTTGTTTTTTATGAAAAATTTAGTTTTTTTTTTATGTTCTCATGTGTTTTTATTTAACTTCATGTATATGTCTATTTTATCCAAATTATTATTATACATATACATCCTTTTTGAGCCACGTGCCTTCATGCATATATCTTAGTGGACTCGTTGTATTTGGATATGTATGTATACTTTAATTTGTATAAGACATACATATACCTTGAAGATTAAATAAGTTTTAATGATTTTCATGTTTTCTTGTTTCAAGGAATTTTGAGCTTAATTGGATATTTCATAATGCCATGTCACACATTACTTGTACACTCACCATTTTTAAAATATTTCTCATGAGTATATTTTCATGAGCATGTATGGACTTTATTGAATATTGAGTGTTTTAAGTGCTATGTGATTTACATGTGTTTTATGAAAATTATTTTTAGTTTATTCCTTACTTGAAGGATTTCGTACTAGTTAACAAGATTTCCCATTTAACTAGTTCGTATTCTTCTTATGGTAGAGATTTTCAAACGTACTCTATTTTCAAACCTATTTTTGAAAACTCCTACCTTCTATGGGAGGATGGATGGGAGATCATGGTCATGTATGCTTTAAAATGAAAATCATTCAAAACTTGAACTATGATTAGGAGGTAGATAATATGATGTATACACTTGATCATTATTGTTATTTCAATTGGTATCATTGAATTCTTTCAATTGGTATCAATCTTGACCTTTCTTGTATACTTATATATATTTTGTATGTATGTATGCTTTCACTTTCAAGTATATCAATTTCAATTGGTATCTATTTTTCATACATATGTATGTTTGTTTCAATTTTTTTTAACAATGCTTAGCCTTGTTAAAATAAAAGTGAACATTGTTTTAGTTAGTATTTCATAAAGGGGGAGAAAATTTAATTTTGTCTTTCAATTGGTATTTGTACTTCCATACTTTATGATTGAAAATTTAAATTTGGTATCATATGTTCAAAATGAAAGATATTTACAATTGGTATCAAAATTTTTGTTTAAGACATTCAAAATTTATTATGTTTAATTTCAAATGGTATCAAGATTTTCATGTGTTTTGCTTAAAATTAGTATCAATATTTTTGTTTGTTTCCTTTCAATTGGTATCAAGATGCTATTCTTTGACATATTTTCAATTGGTACTGTAATTGATTGTCACCCCTAATTGACTTTGTTTTTGTTTTAGACAAAAAAGGGGAAAATATTATTTTTATTCGTTGTTTCGAACAAAAAGAGGGAGAAAAATTTATTCATTTGGTTTTGCTTTTTACCCCTTATTGAAGATTGATTCTTTGTATTAAAAAGAGAGAAGATTTTGTTTTGTTTTGGTTTTTACCCCTTTGTTGATGATTGACAAAAAGGGGGAGAAAGATTTTGAGTTTATGAGTTTTATATATGCATGTTTATGTTTTGCATATATTAAGTTTAATTTTAATTGATATCTAGAACATGTTTTGTAATTGGTATCTAGAGCATGTTTTGTTTTTGAACATTTCATTGGGTATCTAGAACCTTTTATTGTCATGCATTTATATGCATTCATGTTTAAGAGCATTTATTGCATATCTATTGTTTATGTTGTTTATGCATGAGTTAAGGGAGAGCTTCTTTGAAGCTTAACTTTAATCCATGCATATATAACTCCATGAGTTTTGTCATCATCAAAAAGGGGGAGATTGTTGGCCCAAAGGCCTTCCACCCTAGTTTTGATGATGATTAACTCATGTAGTTATGTTTACTAATAATCTTGTGATTTTAAGTTTCAGATCTTTAGCAAGATATTAGTTGGTGATTGCTTCAAAAAGAGGAGTTTGGAAGCCTTCACATGGTGATTCCGGTGCCCGAGCTTCAAGATCATACCTTTGCACTCGGTGAATCACGGTTTGGGATCGAGTCTACTTGAAGATGAAGATCGTCAAGAAGACTTAGGTATCCATAGTTTAGTTTAGTGTGTTTAGATCCAGTTGTAAAGCTTAGTATAGGTGATATGCTCAAGTGCACAACACACACAAGTTTTATATTTGGATATTGGTTTTTCGGTTTTTAGTTTAACCGATATGTGTTTTCATGAATAGATTGATCAAAACAAGTTTACATGATTTATATGTATAATAGATGTATTCTAGTTATACATGCATGCTTACATGACTTATACAAACTTATTTTGACTATCCTATTCATGTTTTGAAAAATCCAAATTTGATAAAAATACATGTTTTGGTTTTTGATAAAACTTGCAAGACATAAAAATAATTTGATATGATTGATATATGTCTTGAAATTTTTATCACTTGTTTGTGGTTCAATATAAAATGTTAAAACAAGTTTTATAGAATTTTAGAAAAGATAAAAGATTTTTCAAAAATATTTTAACATGTGTTTCTGACCCAGGTTTGTGCTGACAGGCCAGGTCGGTCGACCGTGTGGGTCGACCGCACCAAGGGTCGGTCGACCCGTGAGGTCGACCGACGTGCACAGACTTGTGCACGTCTGGCAGACACAAGCTCGGTCGACTGTCCGGGTCGACCGGGTCTGAGAACTCTGCTCTATGTATATTTGGGTCGACCGGGCGGTCGACCGGGTTTGCCCAACGGTCACATTTTTGACCGTTGACGGTCGACCGGGCGGCTGACTGCCAAGCCTGTCAGGCTGCTACATCAGCCTAACGGCTAGTTTTGTTTTGGGGCTATAAATACCCCAACTCTTGGGCTGTTTTGACAAGTGTTTCACAAGAGAAAAATTCCTAGTTTCCCTGAGTTTAAAACAAGTTTTCAAAAGTGTTTTTGGGCTTTAAACTTCCAATCTTATTTGTTTTAGGTTTTTGAAAAATCAAAGAAAAGAGTATTTTGGGAGATTTGTCTTGGCTTTCATTTTCTATCATTTACAAGAGTTTTCCCAAGTAGTTTTTCTTTGTTGCTTGTTTTCCAAACACCTAGTTTCCACACTTGAGCTTATCTTCTATCCTAATCTATTTAGGATCTTGTTTTGTGGAAAAGAGAAAAGAAAGAGAGATTGTTTGTGGTTGAAAGAAACCACTTGTTGTAAACACCCTTGTTCTTTTTGTATCCCTCTTTGGTAGAGGTGATCGGGTGATTGGTTTGCTCCCTCTAGTGAGAGGTGGAGTTTGGTTTGTAACCCTCTTCGGTAGAGGTGTTGGTTGTTGTATTGGCTACGGGCCTACCCCTCTTGTGTGAGATGGTGTTTGTATTGAGAGAGGAGTTCGGTACTCCTAGTGTTGTAACAAATCCTCTTCGGTAGAGGTTCCCTCGGTGGGAGATAGTGGATTGGAAATCCTTCTCGGTGAAGGCGGGGATGTAGAGCTGGGTGCTCGAACCTCGAAACATATCTTGTTGTTAGCGTTTGATCCATTGTCTCTCTAACCCTCTCTCTATTTGTGTTGTGCATAGCATCATCCTTATTGTCATTCATATCATACATATCATATTTGCTTGTGTATTGCCTTGCATCTTTTATATTGCTCATCCTTATATGCTTGGCTTGATTGTGTGTGTGCCTCACTTATGCTTAACCACAAGAACTTCACATAGCACCTCAACCCATTCAAGGGGAATCAAGAGGAGTTAGTCCAGAGCCCTTCACGGGAAATTCGGCTACACTTGTTGGTTGTATTAAGTGTGTTGCAAAATTTGCATTAGCTTCCGCATTTAGCGCACTTAGTTTGTAGATTAGCACGTACACCTATTCACCCCCCTCTAGGTGTGCTTTTCAAAACCTCTAGATTTTTCCTAGAGAACGAGTTTTGTCTCGTGAGGATTTTAAGTGGATTACACCCACAAAATTCATAAAGAAAGAGAAACAAAGTGTTAGTATTTTCGAAAAATATTTTGAAAAAGAGAGAAAATATTTGAAGTATTATTGTAAGAGTTCAAGTAATCTATGAGTTATAAGAAAATCGAATTTTTCATTCCTAAACTTAGTCTCTATTCAAAAACTTGTTATCAATTAAGGTTTGGAGTCAAATTGTATTTATCATCTATTCTATTACTTTACCCTAAGTCATATGCACCTTCATGACCGTGAAATTTTGCCTAAGGGTTCTTTCACTCTAACTCTTATGCCTTATTTTTTTTATTTATATTTTTGGTGCTATTATTTCTTAGTTCTATTAGGATTTCTAATCTACCCATGTAGCGAGTCTTTAATCGGTGACTCCCAAACCAGGCTGTCTTAGGGCACCGGGTGAGAAAACACCCCAAGGACTTGAGGACTAGAGCAAACAATGCCACAAAATTAAGGATTTTATTATATAGACCACTTTTAGGCGTGAATACTTATACTTTATGAGGCACAAATACCCAACTTAATCAGAGAATTTTTGATATAAGTATATATTATTTTTCTTTTCTTTTTTTTTAAATAAGGCATAAGAATCTTTGTTTTTGAACCCTAAGTGTGTAAGTGTATAAAGCATGCATATTTCATCAACATAAAAATCAAGACTAAGTTACTTTTTTAAATTTTCTTCCTAACTCTAAAAATCAAACAAATAATCTTATTTTGACCAAGTATAAGAAATCCTAATTATGATTCTCCTATTCTCTAAAATTGACTTAATTTCTTACAAAAATATGTCAAAATATTGCTCTCTTTTCAAAAAAAAATTAAGAAAGAAAAATGTTAATTTTTTTCTTTAAATAAAAAAAACCTATGTTATGTTAGAACCCTCCCCCACACTTATCTCATGCATTGTCCTCAATATATGAATGAATGCATAGATGCATAAAAAAGAAAGGGAAGGAAAATATTATCTTAAGGTGGTGGTTCCGGTGGTGGTCAGATTGGGTCAAGCGTTACTGCCCAATCAAGATAATATGGTGGTTCATAGAACCCACCTTTATTGACCTATTTTCTATATACATAATTATAATCCCTAATATGAATAGGATCATGAAAGATACTATCATGAAATTTATTCCTTTTACATGTCCAGTCTTGAAAAATTATCACTGAGTCAGTATGGCTAATACCTATTTCCAACAAAAGAGTGTGACTTGGGGAAATTTTACTTGGATTCAAGAGTGATAGGTTCGGGAACCATTACTAACTCAAGAAAATCAACTTTGGGTTCAAGAGTATGTTTTGGTTCAAGAGTTGAGTCCAAATCAAAGAATTGAAATTCACATTCTTCTCTCATCAATGAAATTCACATTCTTCTCCCATCAATGAAATGTGACTATCCAAATTTGGTGATTCAATTTCTAGATTTATGGGTACGGGAATAAATATTGGCTTCAAAAATTGGTCCAAATTGGGTAATGATATTGGAGTCAATATAAAGTCGAAAATGAAAATTGAATCACAAGGTTGGGATCAGGGTCACATTCATATTCAAGTTCAATCTCATTGAATGAAAAACTTGCCAAGTCCAAAGTTTGAAATTGGTCGAGTTCAAATTTATGTGATGAAAATGAGTCTTGATCAAAGTCTCCAAGACACCAAGATTCTTCGTGCCTATCAATATGGTTAGGGCAATCCGGAATGGTCGAATATGTATTAGGTAGCGTTTCCTCATTCCTATCTTTCACTATGTTGATATAATGACTCATTTGTGCTCTAGCCTATTGATAGATTGAAAAGAATTATTTTTTAACTGAATCAGGTTTTTCATACTCCTATCTGAGTTCATAGATTCTTCTTCTTCTTGTGAGACTTGGAACATGGAGTAAGAATCTTGAATTTAGGAGTCTTGTGAGAATTGTGAGTCTATCATTTTCTACTTTTATTCTTGAGACTCAATCACGGCTTATATACTTTTCATAGCCTCAGATTTTCCTTCTATTGGTTGATCATGACTAGGAAAATTATAGGTTGAATGTTGGAATGGTGGTTGACAATATGACTCGGGAGAGTTGTATCCTCATGGACTCTGTGAAGAATAGTGATGATTATTCCAGTCTTGTTCATAGTATTGGGACTGGAGCATGTATTGATTCAGATAAGACCAACTCGGCACACTAGATTAGTTAAAATTAGGATATGCCGGGTTAGTAATATCCGAGTCAAAAGAGATCGGGGTCTAATATGGATTATCATTAAAATTGAAAAATTATTGTTATAAGCCATATCACATAAGAAATGTCAAAACAAATAAAAAAATAAATAAACAAACAAATAAAAAAAATTCTAACCTAAGTTAGGGTAGACCTTAGACCTAAACGATTCCTAACTGGTTAGACTGTTTATGGGGGTATATTATAAAATCTGACCACAAGTTAATCAGCTAGGTAGGGGCAAGATCAGTGGGAGGTATTTGTGCCTAAGCAGCGGGCCTAATTATGCCAAATCACTGTTCTTTGAGGTTTCGCCTCATCAATCCCCAACCTTTAATACCGATTTGGCACGAGTCAAATTCTAATCAACTTTCCCCTTAGGTCACTGTCCTATTCGAGTCTGAGATGTACCTAAGGCCAACGTCTACTCAGTTTTAGTTAGGCTTGGGTTAGTGAGTGAGGAGATTGTTTGTGGGCTAAGGGAGGGTAATGACTTTCCCGCCTTATCTTATTTATAGGACAAGCTCTTAATTCAGTTTAGTGCAGTGTACAAGTATATAGAAAAAATAACACTGAAGCAATATTTCATACAAGAATGAACCTTATACTAAATGCTATGCACAAATAGCTTTGCTCTAGCACTCTTCAACAGTAAATAGAAAATGTAACAAAATAGACACGTACCTAAATACAAAGTCTAAACCATTTTAACATTTACAATCAACCTTTTACTATTGAATTAGAAATGTATGTACAGTGAGTACAACAAGAAAGTAAATAGTTACAGATATTTCAATTTTGCAATTCAACCAATATGCAAAAAATACAGGTTAGTAGTTCACTCAGATTGTCACGGGAATGTACCAAATAAAAGGGCTTCTAGATTCTGCTTTCTTGAGCAGAGTCCATGGCCACTTATATGTCCACTGCAGCAAAAAATTTCTTGTTGCTAAACTTGTACACCAAGAGCAGAGAAGAAAGTTAATCAATAAAGTAAACAAAAAAAGAGTTACTTACCGTCCCTCCTGGCAAGGGCGCCAAAATTTTGATTGAGTTGGAACCTGCACACAGAAAATACTAAATTTCAGAACTTTATAAAAGTATACAAAAAAAAGAGTTACCGTCCCTCCCCGGCAACAACGCCAAAATTTGATTGAGGGAAAACCTGCACACAGAAAAATATAAAATTTCAGGAATACAGAACAGAAGTGCAAGTACTCAATACTACCGCTATAGCAAGTGGCTATGCGGGTCGTGATCCACGACGAGGGACTAGCGATGGAAGCTTTTTGCAAGTTCTCTTTAGTTCACTTGAAGTGATTAAAGTTCTTCTTTTAGTTCTTGAAAAGAAAATGAAAAAGAGTTATTGTTCAGTTAAGAAGAAAGTGGTACATTGAGAAGGTAGAGAAAATAGAAAATAATTTTATACAAAGAAATTAAAAAGAGTGAATAAAAGAGTTGGAAGATGGTAGTGATCTAAACTAAAGGATTAAAAGAAAGGAAAAAAATTAAAAGAACTTACCTACCTCTTCCAGTTGATGACTTACCTTGGATTGTTGGCACGATTACCTATCTTTGAAGGCGATCAACGCATAATCTATAAGATCGAGTTTAGTCCACATTCGCATTACATCATCAAGACGAAAAAGAATGAAATGATATAGAATCTTGAGGAGGAGATCATCATCATGAAATATCGGTGGCAAACACACAATAAGCTATATCGATGCTACTAGATCGCTTGGATACTCATAAAAAATTAAAAGAGAAAAAGTAGAAAAGAGAAGAAGAATATAAAAATAAGAAAAACATAAACAAATTACCTTTTTATTGTTTGCAGAGACGATGGAAAAGAGGAGGAGGTTACATTGGTGTCACTCTCAACATATCTCTCTCTCTTACTTACATGAATCTCAGTCTAACTATTCTCACAAAGAAATAAAAGTTACATGAAAAAAAATAAAAACCTACAACAACCTATAATGAAAACTAGCCTAAGAATTCTTCTCTGTCTAATCGCTCCCTTTTTCCTCTAAACAATGCAATATTTATAGGTGAAATGGAGAGGTGAGGGTGTGAGAAGATAGGAGAGCAAAACACTCCCCGTATCTTAACCAAATGGCCGCAAAAACGCGGCTTTGACCGCGTTTTCGCGGCTTGGAATGGCCACATCTAAGGGAGACTTGATATCGTTTGATTTTGTCTCCTCTTGTCTGGTTAGATTTGCTGTCTGGTCTCTGATTTTGATCTGATCTTCGGTGATCCTCAAGCTAACCGATTTGGATTCATATAAATCCGAATTAACCGATTTTATTTAATGTGATCCTCCCTGATATGCGTTGATCTCCAACTGAAATCATTTCTATCCTCCTGAATATTTATCTCCTCTTTAATTAAGATTTAAATCAAAATTAAAGTGAGCTTTTGGGCTCATTTTTTTCACCTCCTTTAGTAATGGGCATGCACATTATTAAATAAAAATAAGACTAAATAACATGATTTATTTGATATTAAATATGAGAGTGTGACAAATATATATATATATATATATATATATATATATACATATATATATATATATGCAAAATCAGTGACCGATCAAACCACCACAACAACATTAACAACAACATTACCAACAACAACCTCAACACCCAAACCCCTTCCACCCTCACTTCCCCCGGTCTCCGGCCGCACGCCACCCCCCTCTGGCAGCGCTGCCGCCTCCCTGGCCACCGGCGGCGGCCAGCAATCGCCGACCATCATCCCCCCTCTCTTCTTCTTTTCCCTTCTCTTCTCCTTTATTTCTTTTTTCTTTATTTCTTCTTTCTTTCTCTGATTTTCTTTTCCCCTCTTTTCTTTCCTTTTCTACCCTTCCGACACTCTCTCTCCCCCTACCCGCCTCTCTCTCCTCTCTCTCTAACATCTCTCTCTCCAACTTCTCTCTCTCTCCCCTCTCCTCTCTCATTCTATTTCTAAAAATTATATATATATATATATATATATGAATTGGTGGCGTGCGCGTGTTTCCAGTGTTCCAAGGTTTTGCGATGATTTTTTAAAGATTTAGACGAGTACTTTTTTCTGAGATAGGGAGTACTTCTTTTCACTATTTGGACCAGTACTATATTTTGCATTGGGTGAGTATTTTCTACTATTGTACATGCTGGGTGAATGCTATTTTGGCTTTTAATACATGATGCATCATTATGCGAGTTGATATATGATATGCGAATGATTTTCTAATATTAACATGCTTTACGAATACCTGTTGATCATTATTGTAACTCATTGAACTGGAATTATACTTGTATTGGACATTCCTTGATATGTTTCTGCTTTGCTCGGCTTCGCATAACTAATTAATAGATTAATTTATTATCTTTATAGACATGGTTGTGAAGAGTTGAAATTTTTTAACTATACTATCCTCCTGTATCATGTTACATGATCGGATGATTACCTGACATATGATGTCGTGACCCTATATTCAACTTATTTGACACCGATATGTTAATTACCTGGCACTTGATATCTGACACTGATACTTGACACCTGATACCTGACACCTGATATGTTACACCTGATAATTGACATGCTATCACTTGATACTTGACACATGTTATCACTTAGTACTGATACACTTGACTGATGTTGTGACACCTGATTAGATACTATTACACCTGACACCTGTATTACATTGCCTATTCATAATTATCACTTACGGAGACTTGAAATGATTATTATACTGCTACCAAACATCTGGTACTCCTGAACTTCTGTATCTTAGTACTGTTATTATTGTTAATAGCATGGTCATGCCGGCGTCCGGCAGAGTATGCCGCCTAGTGTCGGGATGACGAGGATGTATCCCACGATCATACTAGCGTCCGGCGAATCCTGAATGGAACTAAGTGCCACACGGAACTAAGTGCCACGCGCACATATGTGGTGGGGGCCACCTCTTAAATCTGTGGGGGGCCACCTCTTAAATCTGTGGGGGCCACATCTAGAATTCATTCCCCACAGAGAGTAAAATGCCACATGGAGAAAAGTGCCACACCATACACGTGGTGGGGGCCACTCTTGAATCTATGGAGTTATCTCCTGAATCTATTCTCCAAAGAAAATAATCTTTCCTCTTGAATCTGGTGTTAGCGTGATAGCATTCTCAACGTATATTAACAGACACACACCTGTACAATAATAACGTCAGGAGTGTATGTTATTTGGTCCCCCCTGTCCGAATAATGGTACATGCATATCGGAGTTCAGATGAGTTCTACTAGAAATGCGGGCTCCAGCATGAATTGTTGGTGTAGTGGGACGCTGGTGGGAAAGGGACAAGAATAACAAATGATACTGATAATTATTATTGGATAACTTAAAAGCAACACACTAATTTACCCATACACGTGACTCATTTTGTTATTATAATTCAACAATTCATGTATGACTTGAGCTGGACATTCTGTTTTACTATATGTGATTTTTAGATTATATCACAAGATTTCCTAATATCTTGTTTACTGACTTGTACCGACATTGCGTGTTTATGTCTACCTATGCTTTCAACACCGTTTTCTATGCATATTTTCTGATTCAGATTTATCGATATACATGTACTTACTTAATTTCGGATTTACTGCTGATTCTCTAATTTTCAAGTCATTGCCTGTACCTGTATGCCTGAACCATATAACTTGATCATGTACACGTGTGATAGCCTGAGCATACCAACTGGCTTTATTTTACGACTCGTTGGGTTACTTTCTGACAACCTTGGGCCCTCATGTTCAAATCAAGGAGCTTGGACTATGGTTGCCTTACTGTTCCTGATCAGAGTGGTGTAGCGGAAGCATGAATTAGCTGTTGTCTCTTAGGACCCTCTTTTCTTCCAGCCCCCTTGATTGGCTCGCAAGATTCTCATCTTACTACTCGTGAGTACTTTTCAGTCTTTTTATATTATATATCATGCCTTTTCGCTTCTTGGTGATCTATTATTCTTGGAATATTGTATCATGTTCTGTGATAATCGTGTACTTGTGCTATTATTGCTGGCATGTATATTACCAATGTGCTTTCATACTCTAATTCTTTCATGTACTAATGCTTAGCATATATATGTGAGGGTTTTTTCGTCATGCGTGTATACGTCATAGTAACGTCTCCGTACTTACAGTATCAGGGCGTTACATTCCGGAAGGATTCGAGGTCGAATCATTCTCACTCAAATACAACCCCTACGATATTCGAATACAAGATTCACTCCGTTGAACTTGATCTACATTATTTGAAATACTTATAAACCAAAAATCAAATATTTTAAATGCTTTTTGTCTATGCATTAAGTAAGGGAATCAGACGGCCGAAATAGTGAGTTAGTTAGTTAGTTTAACAATGTAGAATATTTGAAATCTAATAAAAATTACTGTGTGAGGTTTTTTTAGTGTTTAGATCATGGTGAAATGATCGGATCGACAATTTGCATGTCTAAAGATGTAGATCTAAATAATATGCTATTTTCGGCTGTCCATTTCCCCCCTACTTGATAGATGTGTAAAAAGTATTAAAAATACATGATTTTTGATTTTTAGATACTTGAAATAATGTAGATCAACTTCAACAGAGTGTATCTTATTTTTTAGATGGCGTGGGTTTGTATTTGGGTGAGAGGATTTGAGCCTGAATTATTCCTCATGTACCCAACTCTATATCTCTCTCTATATTAAAAAAATACAGAAATTTAATTAGAAAGAAGTCCCTAGCCTACAAATCAAAAGCATAATTAGAAACCGATAATCAAAACCGACCGAAAAGATATTTTCTTCCATGACTCATGTAGAAAGTTTGTCCCTCTGCCCGCCTGTTCATCTTTTCTTCTTTCAGCTCCCTCTCATCATCTTTCTCCTTCTCCTTTTCTGTCTCCTTCCTTGTGGCTGATTGGTTGGTTTCTTATTGGGTACACTCATAAATAATTTGCCATTTCCGTGACAATTTCAGCATCACATTGACTGTACGCTCGCCTCGGGTTCTGACTTTGAGAGTAATCTAATCAAGCGCGAACTCACAGTTCACCTGTTCAATCACCGCCGTTCATTTCCTCACTTAAAACCCAATGAATCTCGCATCTTGACAATTTTTTCACCCACCCCTAATTTCTCTTTTCTTTTTTATAATTTTTTACTTGTCGTCGGTAATTTTTTTGGGAATCCCCGGCCTCCCCTTTTCTCGCACTGGAGTTACTTTACTTTGCCGCTTTGCTTCTTTTCACAGGATCTCGCACGAAAACGCCTCCCGAACTCGAGGTCTCTCAAACCCGATCGTAAGAATCCTCAACAACCCTAAAAACACTTCAATCACAAGTAAAATTTCATCGATTTTTCTTTATTTTTGCGCTATATTCTATGTTTTTCGTCGAATTCATTGGTTTTAGTCGTTCACGCTGTTTTCGTGCTCGATCTCTTCGAATTAGGGTTTGGTGTGTCGTTGGCTCCACATCTCTTCGAATTACATGCGTGATGAATGTTGCCTCTTCACATGATCTTTTAATGATGGGTTTTGAGTGCGTTTTTTGAAATTCTACGGATAAAATAGGGTTTTTGAACGGTTTGGCTATGGGAGGATCTTCGGCATTCTTGTTGAGATCTCTTGAATTAGGGGTTTTGGTTTTTTAAGAGACGACTGCCCTTTTTACTACTCTTAGATGGTAGAATTTGAGACCTAGGTTTTGGGTTTAGTGCCAGGTCTAATTTCTTGCCTACTTTGGTATTCTAAGTTGGAAGGATAGTATTAGTGCTGTATTGTAGTTCCGCATTGATTTGGTCTTCCTGGTTGAGTTGCATGCTCTTTTATTTGAAGCCATTATAGCCTGAGACATTGATGCTGTTTTTCTAAATGAACTTGTTGAAAGTTATGGATTTCTGATCGAGCTAGTAATACACAGAGTGCTGTATCAGCACATATGAATTAAAGGTGGAAACAGTTACCATAGAGATGCTTTTGGAAATGCTGGTTGCAGCAGCCTAAGAAATGTTCTAGGGAACGGATTGAAAACTCATTCGGACCGATGGACAACTGAAAAGATATGATACAGACACGACAGCTCGGCTATCCTCATATGTTGGACTTTGAAATTGTGAGACTGTTACTATAATATTTTGGTAGAATACTGTAGGGTAAAGATTAGTTTTTGATTATTGTAATGGAAAATCATTATTGTATTATTCAGTCAAACTTAGTCTTGGGCACATAGTATTATCTATTTGTATAGAAATAGCTTAGAAAGGAACTAAAGCAAAATGTTAGATTAGTGAACACTACAGCAATGAACTTCATGTTTTTTGTTTTGACTGGTCTTTCAAACTAAAAAGTCTGTTAAGATTTTATCCTGTTCTAGCACTGAAACCTAAACAACCACGTCGCAGATCTGTCAATCCCTATTTGTCTATCGTTCATTTTTTGTTTTAAATTGGACACGGTTCTGTCCAGTGTCCATGGGTGCTTGATTGGTGTGTCTGTGCCAGGCATGGGTAGGGATGTGGCATCTGTCATGAAATGGGTAGTACATAGGCAAAATGAATTACACGGACATGTATAGGAAATAAATATCGAGATAGAAACATAGATCATACTGATGCGTAGGCATCCAGAAGTGCATGCGGGTTGAATTTGTATTTGACGGGACTGAAAAGATGATGACATGGTGTTTGGCTTTTCGTACCAATGTAGAAATGCTGGCTTCTGTCCAAGCTCAATGCCTAGTTCATTGCGCCGAGAGTGATCTCTATGTCTCTTGAGTAGCAAGAGGAGCTTAGTTTATCACTGAATAGTAGTGAATATTTGTTCTTGCACTGTTATTTTGTATTTTTATATATCCCTCCCAGTATATCTGTGTTAACTATTTGGTATCACCCATGTGAGTGTATGCACATGTTCTTGCTTTGTCAATGTATGCATATGTGAAAGTTCATTTCTGCTTGATCGATAACCATGAGTTCCTTTTGGTATGTCGTGTAGCGCCTACTAGGTTGGAGTGGCTTGATACACCCTTCTTATGGTCCGTCAGTAGTGAGAAAAAAATGTCTAGCAGCACTAGATCTGGTCGGATCCTGAAACATGAGGGAACTAGCAGCACAAGAAGTAGTAGCGCTGCTGCGAAAGTTAAGAAAATAAAAGATTCCCCTACTTCTGGTTCAACAGCAACTAGCACTAAGAATACAAGAAGTTCGGCCACTTCTGGTTCTGCAGCTACTATTTCATCCAGCTTGCGAAAATCTTCAAGAGAAACACCTACTAAGAAAATGACGGCATCAAGTCCTGGCTCAAGGAGATCAGAGAGGCTTGAAAATCAAACCCCATACAAGAAGGCAGCGGGATTGGACAAGAAAAGGTCACACAGCCCTTTGAGAAGATCACAGAGAATTGAGAAGAATGGGATTTCAAGTTCTCCTGGTTCAACAACACTAGACATGAGTTCAAGTCCCCCAATGAAGAAGCAAAAGTTAGATGATGAGAATCTGGATGCTCAGAGCTGCGGAACATCGAAAAAGAAAAAGAGGCTGAATGCTCGCAGGTATAGAGCACTGCTTCAGCCCAAGAAAGTTGAATGTTCAGGTTTGTCCTTTGTTATTTACATAACCTTTCCACCACCACACACACACTGACACACACACACACATACAATCATGTGTATGATGCCAATTTGATCTTTATATCAATTGACATACAATCTGCAACTATCTACATTTTTCTTCCCTTTCATATGTTCTTAGATGATGATAGTGACATGCACATAAAAGATGACCATGCACCAAAAGGGAATAGCTCTAATTCAGCCTCCAGTAATTCTAAGAAAGTGCATGAGGGTTTAGATGAAAGCAACAGAAGAAAGGAAGATAAATTCCAGGGGAAATATTCTGCTGACAACAGTAAGGACGCTGCTGATGGATCTAGTTCTAGTTCAAGAGAGCTTGCTGGGCTGACCACAGATAATGACAGACTGAGGAAATCAGCTTGTTTAAGTGGGAGGAAAGAATCTGAGGACAAATCACCAGTGTCAAAGTGCAGTGGTAATTTCTTGCAGTCATCTCTTGTTGGCATGATCAACAAAAATGTTGATTGTGTTCTTCGAAGAGAGATTCATGCTGCAGATGACAGACATGATACATGCAAATTGGATATAGGAGAGTTGGAGGTCTCAGGATTGGTAGCTTCAACTTCTGAAGTAAAGTCTTTAGCTGTTGACAGAGGTCCAGAATGCATAGTCAATTCCAGGGGCTCTAAGAATGCAGAGACAGCTGCTGATCTAGATTCTGATGTGTCAGTAACAGCAGGGAAGAAAGAAATTTGTATTCCAGTGATTTCTAAAGCTGATGTTACTTCACCATCACCTTGTGAGACTACAAGTATAGATATCAAGAGATGCACTGTGTGCCATAAACATGAAAGGTACTTGTATGTTATTGTTATTTTCTTTACTGAGAACTCCATATCTTATTGAGATATTGTTGATATTGTTTTTTTTGTGTTTTATATGGCAATGAATGTTTTCCTTGATGCATGGATTTCATTCATTGCTATAATTGGTAATAGCTTTTTCTATTTGGATGCTTTGTCATCATTGGACAGTGCGTTGCTATATACACTCTTTTTACATATTGCTTTTTGTATCTTAATTCATATTTAATTTTCCTAAGAATATTAAGATTTAATTTTTAAAGTTACGGACAATACTTAAAACTGTGAGGTTGTCTGGATGTATGATTATGGAGGCATGTTAATATAACTTTGCCTCTTCCTAGTCTTCCTTGGTATATAGTTTCTAGATACTAGGGATGTGCCATCAATGTACAAGATATTATGGTCATGGTTCTTGAATGCATCCTTTATCTCTATAATTTTAATATCCAACAATGCTCCTCCAAATGTTCAACATCTTAGTACGCGATCCTCTTGGCTCCTGTACATTGTACATTTCACAATCTTTGCAATTTTAGATACCTTAATGGGGAATTTTGGGATGTGCTTTAGACTATTAGCATAATAAAGGTTTATATTTCAAAAGGAAACAAATTAGGGATCTTAGCTAAGAAACACGGATATTTACATGCAAACACTGGTATGACCATAGCTAGCAAAATGGGATATGGCATAAATAGAATGAACGAGGAATATTTGTGTTTAAAACAAAACCTAAGTAAAGGGACATATTTAAAAAGAGGGCCAAGTAATGGAAACGTCAGTGAAGCGGATAGCTAATGAATCACATTGAAAACAGTTTAATTCCACAAATGGGTGTGCAAGAACACAATATATAGGTCAAATTTTATGTGCTGATTTTTTACATATATACTTATTCAACAAAATTATCATCTAATATCAATGAATGATAATCAAAGCTTGTTTATGATATAACTTATTTTAGGTTCTTTGATGGATAAATAAGTTTACTAATAAAGATTCACGACAAAATTAAAAAATTATCAAAACAAGTAATATTAATAATTTGTTAAAGATGATAATAAAATATTTCATTTGGAAAGAAAATTGTAAAAATGATGTCAAAATGGGTTTAAAAAGATTTTTTAAAAAAAAAATTCCCCTAATCTTTCTTTCTAAACATAGCTTTAAAGGCATGGAAACTTGTTTTTTTCTTTTTAAGAAAACAGGGTTTCAAATGGAGTTTTGGTAACTTTTGGCAGGACACAATTCACTGACACGAAACATTCTAAAAAAGCACATACAACATAACAATGGCACGATAGTAAGTGTTGCGTCTGAGATGGTGTCCTACATCGATTGAGATGTGTCCAACACAACATGACTTTCACAATATGTCAATGCTTCAAAGGTTTATATTGGACTGAAATTTGTTTTTGCGGACTCTATGTTGGCTGTCATGAACTGGAATGGGGAGAAAAGATGGACATCCATCTCCCAACAAACTTACTTTCATTTCTTAATTTCATCAAAACTGGTTACAAATATTAAATTTTCAACCTTTAAACAGGATTAAATTACATGCTAAAACACAAGGACAAAGTAACATAGTTAAGATAAACTAAATTTCTGTTCAAATCCTATCTAGCTTCTTAATCTTTTTCAGAAAACTTCAAATCAAATGAGTCATGCTAGGTGAAAGATAGAATCCTATCTCAAATCAAAATCATCACACTCTAATCTAATTGCAGTTTTGCACTAATGCAATCCTGAAAATATAAATTATAATAAAGTTCTAGAAAATGACCCCCCCTCGATAACTAAAAGTGAAGCTTACAATAAATATGCAAATAAGTCTAACATGATGTATGTTCTAGGACTTTAGTTTTCTCATAGTTTTATGCTTAGGTTAAATTTTCTCATGCTGTTTGTCTGGATATATTATTCTTTACCTTTGGAAACAGTGGGCATAACATAACTTTTTTACTTGGAATTCCAGATTAAACACTGTCCATATCTAGACATAAACCATAAAGCAGATGATCTGTATCGTTGAAAGTTGAAAGGATAAGCACAAAGTAACCACATGTCATAAACAGATGACAATTAAATATTGGTTGTGGATTCAAAAAGAATCAGAAACATAAATGGTGCCTTGTGTTCCCTTCTTAAAAAGCAAGCACATGACTACCATTGTTCATGCCCTGGAGCGTACTTTCAGGATCAGGGTCCAAAGACTACTGGACACAATTCATATAAACAGGAGAACTGCTAAAGCCTTGAGTTAAACATGTTCTTTATAAAGATATTCCAACATAAACAGATCGCATAAAACATTTCCTTCAAGTCCATATAAGTATACAACTAAAGATCCACGACTTCTATGCACATGCTAATCTGAATATATTATCTTTTAGTAACAACACATGAGCTGCTTTGACTCACAAGATCCTCAAAGTGACCTACCTAGCAATTTATAAAATTTGAAAAGTATTGGTTGAGTGCATTCTCAGCAAGTGAATGAACCATACTAAAAATTTTGTTTTCAAATCCGCACAATGATTGTATGGTACTTGTAAATAAGTTGTAATGTAAATCAAATAGTGCCCACAATGAAACGAGACAGGACTTAAGTTAATAATCATGAAATTAGAAGGCGTTTCCCAATGCGATCAAACTTGACTTGGGTACTAGTCTGCTTGTAGTTGGGATGCCTTAAGCCTCCTAATATAAATGTTTATCCACCAGATAATACACCACCAATAACATAGCCTTTATCCAAATTGTTTTGGCGTCAGCTACATGAATCCTTTTATTCCATTCACTTTTGTTAAGGACAATTTCTTCAGTTACAAGTATTATTGCATCCTTCATAATTTCTTCCATCCACTTTTTTTAGGCTTTCCTCTACTCTTTATTGTCCATTAAATACGATCCTATCACTTCTCTTAATTGGTTGCATTGCACATGCGCAAACTTCCCTTATTTTATCCTTAATAAGAGTAACTTACACAGAGATGCACTTCTTATCCTATCTCATAGTGTACTGTTCTCATATATCTCAACATTCTCGTTTTTGTTCAACTCATATTTTGGATATGTTATTTCTTAACTGCCTAATGTTTTTGAACCATAGAGCATAGCAGGTTTTAAGTTCTTCTATAGAACTTTTCCCTTCAATTTCATGAGCATCCTATGATCATATAAACCCCAAAATCACTTCACTTTAACTATCTTCCTTTGGTTTTATGAGTAACATCTTTCCCAATTCCACAATTTCAATGAAAGACTGATCCCAAATAACAAAGATGAGTGCTACGAGGTATTTCTTGACCATTAATCTATAACATATGTTTATTTCTTTCTCACCAGTTTGTTATGTTTTGCAATTCCTTTTTTAGACTATTTCTTAGATTTAGATGCCTTATGCTAAATTTAATTCTATAATAATCTTTTTGTTACAATCTTTCGGATCAACTATTTTGTAACATATGCATGTGCATTTATTTTTCTATCTCTAACTTTTTCCTTTCAGGAATAGGGGTTCATGCACTGTTTGCTCGTTATTTTTCTGTTGAATAAGTCTAATTTATGATTTTACCCTGCACGTGTCATGGATTATCTTCATAAATTTTATAAGCACAATGATCGTCTTATTTTCTTAGTTCAGGCCTAAGATTAATACTTAGACTGAAACCTATTGACAATTCTTTGTTTGTTACTAATTCTGTTCAGGGTTCACAATGAGTCAGAAGCTCATGAATCGTGTGTGTGTGATTCCCAAAGAGAGAATGATTTTGTATCCTCTGTAATTGAGGTTCTCTCTCTCTCTCTCTCTCTCTCTCTCTCTCTCTCTCTCTCTCTCGCTCTCGCTCTCGCTAAAATTTTATTCTGCATTATTTTACTAAAATATCAGAGGTGAATATGTAGTTAAAAACGTTTAAAAAATGATTTCGTTCTGTTTCTGCAGTTTGTTGCAAGACTTGCTTCATAAGTACAGTTGATTTTCGCTGCATATTCCTTACTGTTCACTGAATTACTGTTGTAAATTTTTTTAAATGGATGCATTAGCTTATAATGATTGTTTGGTCTGTCTCAACATTTGCTAGTACGCTAGCTTGGATATTTGGAATCATGACTACCATTGTCATTGATGATTATGTACCCTTTATGCAGTGCATGGAAATATTTGTGTGTCTAAGTGTCAATATAAACAATATTTTGAAAGTATAGAGTGTTTGCAAGTTGTAAATATTTTCCTAGTTGGTGATTAACGAATGAAGGAATATTAATTTATGTTTCCCCATAGGTTCCTGCCTAGCACACGGACATCAGGTTTGTTACCTTCAAATTCCATTGGCTCATGGAGAGTTACCAAGAGGAAAGTGCAGATGTGTTCGTCTCACAAAGTCATGTGGATGTGGGTGGGTCTGGTATCTAAAACAAGTATAGAGGAGGTTATAATTATAAGGAATTACTGTTGGAGTTTTATGCCTTGTGTTTCTCCTGATGATTGTAACTAGTTAATCTCCAGATGCTTGGAAATAGCTAATCCACTGTCATGAAGTAGTGTGCCTATTAAAGATAGATGTGAATTGGATCAACAGTGCAAACTATGACATCAACTCCATATTCAGCTGTTTGTAGTAGCTGCACAGACACCAAATTGAATTCCAATTTTTCTATTATAATTCAGCATACCAAGCTCTTCAATTTTGCTGGCCGAAATCCAACAAAACGAAACCTTTGAAAGCAGAAATGGCATAGACTCAATGTCTTCCCATGTGAAGTTTGACATGATGAATGGTTGGAGGCTTGCGTTCGTCTCCAGAGGCCTGGAAATAGCCATTTCATGTGACAAAGATGTATTGAGTGGAGTTTCTTGATAACTAGTTCCAATGTTCAAAATATGTATATACCATGTCATATATATATATATATATATATATATATATATATAGAGAGAGAGAGAGAGAGAGAGAGAGAGAGAGAGAGAAATGTATATCAGCCTGCGGCTGAGAGAACTCTCTCAGCCTGCGGTGACGTGGCTCAATTTTGTCACCCCACTAACTTGCGGCCCGCTTATAGGAAGAAGTTAAATTACTAAATGCCCCTTATGAAAAGCTACTCTTTCGGTAACTTTCGTTATTATTTATTATTATTTGCCCACAAGGCAATTTTTGGACCGCTCGTTGTTAGATTTAGGTTATTATTTATTATTATTTTTTTCCCTTTTTTGCCGCTCTTTATAGGATTTAGGTTATTGTTTATAAATTATTTACAGTGCAAATGTAAACAATGAACGACATTGCGAACAAGGTCGCATAAGTCTACAATGCAAACATAGACATCTGCGACCATGATCTACACTGCGACCAAGGTCGCAATCATCTACAGTGCAAACATAAACAACTGCGACCAGGGTCAATAATGCGACCAAGGTCGCATAAGTATACAGTACAAACATAAACAACTGCGACCAGGGTCGACACTGCGACCATGGTCGCATAAGTATACAGTGCAAACATAAACAACTGCGACCCGGGTTGACACTGCGATCAAGGTCGCATAAGACTACAGTGCAAACATAATCAACTGCGACCCGGGAATTAAAAAAATGACGTTAAATACACTGCGACCATGGTCGCAGGACACTT